>JAODAI010183632.1:0-10709 GCA_027575025.1 Scotoplanes globosa | reverse complement strand
CAGGCAGAAATCGTGACTAGGCATAAATTAATGCATTATCTGCCGCCCTGACATTGCCAGTAAGTACTGTGCTTATACTAGTATTTACGTATCATACGTATCATACATAGCATGCATGAATACAATTTATATACTACAATAATGTTTGGAAATAACAGTACAACAACATTAATGAAAGTCTAACAAAATGGCAGAGTGAAATGGAATACTGCATTATAAAATCTTAACAAGTGAAGGATGGACGAAAAATATGTAGGCCCACATTTTCAGCAAACTTTTCACTTTGTGAATTCAAAAAGATTACAACCCTACTGTAGCTTATTCGTGAGTTGTCTGGAACACAACTCCCTCTATGACACTTCACAAATACTGTCCACCTTGTAAACACGGAATGTTTCTATCTGGCAAATACAACTTGAAAGATGTTTAGAAAGAACAAAATTGCAACTTACAGAACAATGATTAATAATGAATAAATACTTTAAAATAAGTTTACTGATTACTACTCCTAAGTAGTATCAGTAAGTGGAAAGTATAATAGCACACATGTTATCTTATAAACAATATAATCTATACCCATTGGTCATCAAATTAACAAATGCAGTGATCGATAATCCTGACTTTGTGACCACAAATCCAATGTTCCATCCAATGACCCATATTTAAGGAATAAACTGCAGTTGGGTGACTACTATTGGTGAATAAACCGTCGAGACTCTAACTTTTGTAAATAACGGGCGAGGCGATTTTTTTCTGCAAATAGCCACACGATTTAGCTACATATTTTTTTCCTGCGAATAGCCACACGATTTAGCTACATATTTTTTTCTGCGAATAGCCACACGATTTAGCTACATAATTATTTTATGTGAATAGCCACAACGATACGAATATCACCTCATGTTAGCAGAATAATGAGATAACGTAAATAAATCAACTACACCCAACTTCTCAACACCATGACCAATGCACATCTAAATAAGATGACCACGAACACGACGAAGTTCAAATGTTTCAGTATATTCCTTTGCTCGTACGGTAAATAACTACGGAAACTAACTAATTTAGTAGTCCTTTTGAAGACGCTTGATAATAATTATATCCTTGACTAAAATAGAACAGATTCCATACATGAATTTCATAGGCTACTCCATATGAGGAATACCAATGTGGTTATACGTGACAATCTAAGAACAATATCCTTGTGGAGAAGCTTAAAATGACGTATAAGCAACCCTAACAATAACATACAAATATATCTACTCTTTTACTGTTTCATATGGGGTCAATGAATGATCCAAATAAACACCGATATTCTTTTCCAACAGCTAAATTTCTACCATTGGCATTATTAATATTATTCCCACTACAAACAGTCATAATCTTGCATGTATCGACATTTAATAACATACCTCAATCCTCCGACCATGCTGGTAAACGTATAATGTCAAGCTCCAGCTGGTGCATAGTCATATCCACCTCATAGAAAACCTCTGTATATATCTAAGTTAGTGTCGTCATCAGATATCTTGATACCCCAAATTGAGTTAAAAACGTCCAAATCATAAATATAGACAGCACACAATTATGGACCCAATACAGAGCATTGGGGTTCACCATTAGAGGTACTCTTCCAACAAGATACATATCCGCCAAAACACATCATCTGCTTACGCCAGCATAGTCAATCACTTATCCGAGAAAAGACCACCTGACACCCAAACCCCCTAATTTTATAAAGGTGGCTGATCGTGGCGATAATAATATGGATGACGTCAGACACAAGTTGAAACATTTGGCTGACATAGTGCTATACGATCGATATACACGCCATTCATTCACCCGGCAACTGTGCCGATAATAGAGAAATTCATGGGGAAATATAATACAGCATACGTATTTGTTGGAAAAACTAGAAACGAACTTTTTAGATTTTCAGCAGTGTATTGACAATTGATTTGTTGCACGGGAAGTTATGATAAATTGTCCGCCCCAATCACCCAAACACCACAGCTCTGACATACGTACTGTCTTTTATTGGGTATCCCTACCAGAGCCGTGTATATTCGGAAACCAAGTTCAGTTTCCCGTATTTATATAGATATTGTTTTGACCGTATCGTATCGTATTTGGAAGCAAAAGGAGATCTGCATGACCCTGAGAAGTATCGGGGTATCACATTATTGGGACATGTGTTTAACCTACTGGAAAGGATTCTGGATAAAAGAATTAGGGAAAAGGTTGAATCGCAGATCGGGGAGGGAGGGGGACAAGTGGTGGTCTGTTCTCACTTAGGCAGTTGGTGGAAAAGAAACTGGAGGTCAAAGGGAGTATGGCATTTTTTTTTGTAGATTTGGAGAAGGCTTATGATACTGTTCCTATTGAATTAGTCATGTCTACACTGCGGTGTATGGGTGTCCCTGAAGCAGAAGATAGGATGGTGGAGGGTCTGTGTGAAGGTACAAAGGGTATGGTTTTGATTGGTTCAATGATGTCAGAAGAGTTTGGGGTAAACATTAGGCTCAGACAGGGTAGTGCCCGTAGTCCACTACTTTTTATTATGGTAATGGATGTGATTAGCAGAACGGTCAGCACAATGGACGTACTATGCAAGCTGCTATATGCAGACGACCTGGCAGTAGTTAAGGACAGCAAACAGGAGTTACAGGAGGTGTTAGTTGAATGGAAGGATTTATTTGAGAGTCATGGGTTACGTGTGAGCCTGGATAAGACAGAGGTTTTGTCAGTGGGTTTGCAGCGACAGGAGTTGGGTATTGCCCTAGCAGGAAGAGATATTAAGCAGAGGGGTAGTTTACATATCTAGGGGGTATGATATCTGGTGATGGACGGTCTGATGGGGAGGATTCAGTCAGGGGCTCGAGCCTGGAGAAATGTCGAGGGGGTTATGCCAGGTAGGTATATTTCGAAGAAATTTAAAAGTGAAAGTTTGGGGTACTTGTGTTATTTCAGCATGTATTTACGGGCTTCAAACCGTGGCTCTGTCCAATGCTCAGCAACAGCGTCTTCAAGTGTGTGAAAATAACCGGGAGAGAAGGATCACAGGGGTTAAGCAGGTGGAGATGAGAGGAATGGTTGATATAAGGAAAGATATTGGGATTGGGATGACCAGTAGTCTTACCGAGATGTTGAGTATGAGGTGGGATTGGAAAGTGGAACGGATGGATGAAAGATGGCTCCCCAAAATGGCGATGTCGCACATGGGAGCTGATTAAAGAGGTAGGCAGACATCGCAATTGAGATGGAATGACTGTGTTGAAAGTGGTTTTAGGCACGCTGAGTGCCATTTCTTTGGATAGAGGGTGTGAGCATTGGTCAATGATGCGGCTGCTTATCTGTTTATAGTTAGAGTATTCTTCCTCACCCCTTGTTAGGAATTATTGTGGAAGAGATATATATATATACCTCATTAACTTAATATTAATACCACTTGCATTTAGTTTCGATTATCTCACTTCATATGTAAAGCCTCATTTTCAACTTTTCCAATAAGTTCCGGGTTTTGTTTCATTCTATGTTTTATTATATTTAAATTTTAGTTAAAAACTTTAAACGTGGCTCGTTTATTGGCTTGGTAGCTTTAATCTTTCACAAGAACCTTGTCCTAATAAACACAATGCAACAAAACACTGGAAAATGGTAAAAAATCACAAATAAGTAAGATATAATAATACACTAACTAATGGTAGACTAAAAGTGTAGTATATTACGATAAACGTTATTTAATGGCATTACTAGATATATCATTTGCATTTGTTTCAGATATAAAGAACTCCAGAAATGTTGGCAGGAGGACCCGGACAAAAGGCCGAGCTTCTCTCAAATTGTTGTCAATTTAGAAAAAATGTTGGAGGAGGATATGGTAAAAATCTGTTACATTATCTACCGCATAAACATTCTTAACCTTTTTTAATATCATAGGTGTGTGCCAAATGTTAATACACGTTACCGGGAGAGATAGTTAATCACTTCGTGAACCCTTCATGCGCGTATCGTAGCTGACCGCAAGTGCCTGGTATTTTCACCACAGTACCGTGCTACGACGGAAATATCCAATGACCGAACTAGCCACGTTATAGAGATCGGTATGCGCGCTGGTAAACGGGTATGCGTCAATGGGCTTATAAACAATAATTCGGTCCGTCCGCACAGTTTGTACTGTGTGCGCGATATAGGGATTTGTTGAGGGATTCGCGCAATTTAGATTGTATTCCCGCGCATTATTGAGTGGGGAGGGAAAATCCCCCCAGCCATGATATACTATGCCCTTTTGATTATGTATTGGTACTAAACCATAGTCTCACTAAGAAAAACACAAGAGTTGCCCCTCAAAGTGACAAAATAAGCAAAATCCCCCTGTTTTGTTTTTTTTTCCCGAAGAGGGGACCGTCTGTTCTAAAAAATATCAAATTCCCCATTTTTTTGAAAGGTCAAATTCCCTCAAAAATTTTGAGCCTAGCGCCAACACTGCCCATCCGTGTGATTTTTCCCAGTATAGAGATCGTCAATTTGTACATTGATAATTACTAGTTTTATGCTACTGAACAATTATATTACGAAAAACGGATGAGGCCTACCACCAATCGAAGGCCGCTCTCTATACCACTCTTCTACATTTTGGCTTTGGCCAATGACGTGGCATTTTGGCGTTGGCCAATAACGCGGCAGTTAGTTAGTGTATTCTTCCTGGATTCAGGAGGTAGAGAGAGAGAGTGAGAGAGATACTTTATGCCAAAACTAAAGGGACAAATCTGGAGGGTATTCTTAACGCTAGCCTTGTTTTTCAACCAAGTCCCATGCTTGTTTACTATCGAGAGTGTGTTTACTATCGAGAGTGTGTTCTTGTTCAGCCAATCGGTGTGCCGCGATGCACTTTCTGACTGTTATTAACTTATGTGTAATGCATAATTAGTATGTACAGTGTAGTGTAGTGTGACCCTGTTATATTGGTGTAGTAATATTACATAAGTAATCAATAAATTAATTAAACTAAATTATTATCGGGGAGAGGGACAATATCAAATATATGTTTCTATTATATGAAGAAAAAAAATATATCCCGATTGAATGTATTATTGTATGTGTTACCAAGGTATGTATACATGTTCTTGTTTGCCTATACAGTCCTATATGTAGTCCCTGTATACATGACTGTGCGCATGTACGCGTCACTAACTAACGTTTTGGCTTAAAATCATTATTCAGTGTAATGTGTAATGATCTGCCTAGCTTATAGATACGGCAAGCATGTATAATGTAGGTATTATTTTGCTACCTGGTGTTGGTGAAAATCAATAATGAAAACAATAGGTTAAGTGGGAATAATTATGTTTTTCTCTCCCCTACACACCACCAATTAACGTGTTTATTACTATTATCATTTGGTGGAATGTATTACGGTTGTACACATATGTGATACTTATCGGTTATTACATTGTGTGTGAGCGTTAAATCAATGCTGAAACCAATAAACTGATAGCACGGTGAAATACGGCATGTGGTCGCAAAAGTCCCCCTGTAGGAAAAGTTCCCCCTATGATTTATAACGTGTATTGGGTGGAGGACTAAATATACTGGATGTTCAGCCAGAATAATTAGTCCCCCGGACCTCTAATCCTATGGTGTAGATATACGGACATTATATCATACAATTATCATTTATCATTGGTCAATCATTCCCATGACGTCACATTGTTTCCAGTTTCTGTCGAAATTTCTGTGGAACATTCGGAGAACCGAGGCAACCTGCGACAGACAGCTCCTGCGAGATCCACGGCTAACAATTCTTCCAAATGCCCACTATGGATTATTGTTGGCGCGTCTACATGTACATCATTAGGCTGTTGACCAAACATATTTAGACCATGAGCCGGAACACATTTTTAGGCTTCTATACGGATTTGTCTATTTTTTTAATGACTGAAACATACTAATCCATGTTGATATGATTTAGAGTGATATGAAATAAGTTTTCGATAAGTTATCACGGTTAGGCTTCACAATTAACTGGTAAAATCTACTTAAAATGGCCTCGAAAATGTCAGCATAGGTTATCATCATCATCATCAATCACGTATGTTTTGGATGGTGGGTAACTTTTCCCACCGTCGTACCACAGTGACAATAGTCCCCGGACTATTCCCGCAAGAGGACTGTGTGTCATATTGTATTTAGTAGTCCGGGGGGGGACTTTTCCCACGCGGTCCTCAACCGACTAACCGGTCACAAAGGGCTATGCCGCTTCTGTAAAGCTCTTGCCTTTGTAAGGTACTGTCTAAGCCCCGCGGAGGGTGGACGACGTTAAATAACCGAACTGCTATTACGTCAATTTGAAGACTAATTATTCCATGTGGTCCCCAACCGATTGTCAGACCGGTCACAAAGGGGCCGCTTCTGTAAACTCTTGCCTTTGTAAGGCACTTTCTAAGCCCCGCGGAGGATGGGATACGTTAAACAACATAACTGCTATTACGTCAATTCAAAGACTAATTATCCCTGTTTAAGCAATTGACATCGGTCCGTTGTCCACCAACTCCACCTACAGATACTATATTTAGATAATACAGACGATATAAAGTTTTCAAACTATATTTAGATAATACAGACGATACACATTTTTCAAACGCTGAAACTATATGTTTGGTGTTTGACCTCGAATTACCTTTGACCTCCATCAAAAGTAACACACGTCGTGTATGCAATGGTACCAACATCCATGCCAAGTATGAACGTTGTTGGACTTTTACTTTTTGAGAAAACGTATTTACAAGCCATTTACCAGTATGTATCTGTGTATTTTAGTTGTAATGACGTGACGTCACTTTAATCTTGATAAATGTGTTTTTTAACAGAGCATGGCGGTTTGTAATAGCCAACTTCAAACCTTATTATATTGAGAAAGGAATGGCCGATTTGACTCTAGTTTGAAGCATTTTTAGATAATGTTCTGCCCAATAATATCAACTAGCATTACTTACAAACTTGGTGGTCCCTCTAATTAATCTTCTGTTTTCCATCTCACGAAAACAGGGTTATCTGCAAATGGACAATTTCCAAGAGGACGACTATGTGTACATGGATGCCGGCCAGGACTCGATGGAGGATACGAGAACAGCTGAGCATGCACTCTAAATGTCAGGTCAATCATCGTACAACGTTACCAAATGCCAGGACTCTATGGAGGGTACGAAAACAGCTGAGCATACACTCTAAGTATCAAGTCAATCGTCGTACAACGTTACCAAATGCCAGGTCTCGATGGAGGGTACGAAAACAGCTGAGCAATACACTCTCCAAGTCAATCATCGAACAACGTTACCAAATGCCGACCAATCAGCAACCATGTCGTTGTCGAGGAAACCAATGAGGAAGCGGTGTTATACAGAGCATGACAGTTTAATAACCGCGGTGCGGTATTATACAGAGCATAAAAATCATAAAGTGGCGCCGTACGAAACAAACCAATCGCGACATGTTATTTTCGGCGCAGACCAATCATTGTGCGGCATTATACCTGGCAGACCAATCATGGTGCGGCATTATCCATAGCAGACCAATCGCGATGTAGCGCTGTACTGGACAGGCATATTGCGGTAATGCATAGAACAGACCGATCGTGAAGCGACGCTGTACATTGCACATAGTTTATGATTCCCAGTTGAATCGAGGGTAATTTGCATATTGACAACATTTTAGGGTCAAGAATTTATCCAGAATATCGTCCCCTTTACATAATCGACATCGGTCTTCCATAATCCGCAGTAAAAATTTGGTAAAATGTTCCAGAAAGTGAGTTTTAGCCGAGGGTCGCGGCGAGGTGGGTGTCACCCGTTTTCAGCAATGTGATTGCTCTACGGCGTAAAGTTGCCATTGTTTGTATGCAAATTACCCTTGTTTCGACTAGTAATACTTTTTTTGAGTAGAGGGCGGCAAGCCAATCACGACGTGTTGCTGTGCAGGATAGATGCAGTATTTTACAGGGCTGTATCATGCTGCGGCCCTGTGCAGCTCTAGGCAACAGATTATGGTGGACCAATCATGATGTAGCATTATGCAGTGATGGCCAATCACGGCAGCACGGTGCGGCATTGTGGTTGGTCTGCCGCAACAAATCATGGTGCAGACCAGCTAGACCAATCGTGATGCAGCATTATACAGTGCTGGCCAATCACGGCAGCACGGTGCGGCATTGTACTTAGCAAGCCAATCACGAAGTAGCACTGTACATGTAGGGTGGATAGACCAGCCATGATGGAGCGCTGTACATATAACACACTAACCCTGGTGCTGTATTGGACAATACCAACTATAAAAACAACCAATCATGGCAGAGAGTGAAAGAATCACTGACAATCGTGGGTAAAAACTACATAGTAAATAAATGGTGCTATGAAATGCAGTGCGACCCATATGACTGTATACAGTATTTCTCCCACGCTAATGAACTTTTGTCTCAATTTCCATCTGAAATACTTACTAAATTGAGTAGCATATAATGTAGTACCTGAACCCGTTACAATTAAAGGCGACACAGTGGATGGAGTAATAGAGTATAAATATGTTGGTGTGGTGATCGACAACAAATTAAACTTCATTCAACATATTGATTATATGGAGAATCGCCTTAAGCCGAGGATGTATTGCTTACGTAAATTAACCCTTATATTCCCAAAGAGCCATATAATGGACGATTATTTCAGACAGTATCTGTTTTTTATTTTGCTTGCTACTCTTGTCGCACCTGGTATCACCAAAGAAAATTATATTACTGGAAAGATAAATCCATAAGCTTTCAGATTATGTATACTTTTATCGACACTTTTGAGTGGAATTGTCCTAAAATCAATGAAACCATTATTTTTCTCCTATTTTAAAATATTAATTTGGGAAATTAAGGGTTAAGACCTTTTAACATTAATTCTGATATTCTTGCCACGTTTTATAATTTGATTATATGTAGCGTTTGGATTTATTGTGTTATTTGCTGGGGAGGGGGTAATATAGATAATTGCAGGAAACAGGTCGTTAGTAATATCATTAAACGGGCGGGTAAAATTATTGGGAGAAGCCTTGAGTCGTGTACGATAGTCGGGTGGGGGTTAAACCCCACAATTTGCTGAGTGATGCTACTCATCCCCTTCATGACCATGTAATAAAATTTCATATTCCACGTAGCGGCAGAATACGACCTCCTTTATCTTTTACTAATCGTTATCAATCTTCTTTCTTGAGTAGTGTCATTCGTTGTTATAATAGGGAATTTAAGCGTCAATTTGTGTTGTTTGTATGTGTTTTTGTGTTAGTTGTGCCTCATATATAGTAGTTTGTGGTATTTTCATTAATTCTTTTGTTCATCGATTGTATATTTGTACATTTGCAGACAGCGTAATTTCCTTTTGGGGATTCAATCAAGTTTTCTATCCATCTATCCATCATTTGACATTGTTGTCACCATAACGAGATCGAATCGGCAACCTTACAAGAATAAATATTGTTGTTACATCTCCATGGTATGTGGAAATGACTTGAGGGCACCCTCCACATTTACTCTTCAATAGCGCAATAATTACCCCAATATGTTAAATGTTATATTTGAGACATTGCAATTAGTTTCTTAATACATAAAATTATAACATGTTTCACTGCTAAATGGAGAAACAAAATTGACTTGAGCGTGTGAATAAGATATGGTGGCAAATGATGTCTTCCTTGCCCCGGAGAGAACAGACTTTCCTCTCACATATGGCGACAACGCAGGCGGACTGGGGCAGTTTTCTCTAGTCAAATATATGCACTGAGAGGACTAAACAGGTTATATGGTACCACAGAACAGAAAAACAGAGAATGTTAACCAAGACCCCCAAATGAAGCGCGTGCAGAACGTGTGAACCGCGCAGCAGTACGCTACGCAATATTGCGTGATATTGCACATTAATTGCGTTCCCGCATTACTTTACCATGATTTTGACGCGCCTCTTGTACACAGCAAATTACACAGTATTACCGACTATGACGCTGGGTGTGCATGGCGCCATCAGTCACGTTACAAGTGTATGCAATTTTAGATGTGAACATCTAATATTTATATCACTGTCAATGACGTACTCATGTAGACAAGTGTGCTCGCACGCTCTGTCTGAGTTAGATATACACGCATTCCCACTATTGAATTAGCACAGACGCAATTTGACATGACACATTGGTATGATGCGTCTAGTGCTTAAAGGACATGCTTGTTGGACTTTGGAGGGTAAAAATGGACTTTGGAGGGTAAAAAGTTGGCTTCTTTTTGTTAAGCGTACGGTCTATAGGGTGGCTAGCATTCTGTTTTTTCTAAATATGGTACTCAAAAGGATTTCGTGGAGAGCGTAACTTTACCCCATTGCACTTACGGTTGTTCCTCTCTGCTTGCAAATAGCGTCGATCTCGTCAAAGATGATGATATGTAGACCACTGTTTATGCCGCACTGAAAACGAAGAAAACAAAACTTGTGAATGGCAAAGTGCAAAACTTGTGGGAAATAACAGGATATAAATTATACGGTTCCTCAATATTTTGTCCCCATAGAGTGCACAGTGGGGGTTACAAACTTTCAGAGATATGATGATTTATTTATTTATTTCAACATTTCATGTCAGGGTAACTTCTTTAGCCATTGGCTAATCTTCCAGAAGGCCCTGCGACGCAACGA
>JAODAI010183521.1:0-10710 GCA_027575025.1 Scotoplanes globosa | reverse complement strand
CACCCACCCACCCACTCAACCAGCTTACCCATTCGCGTTCAGAGCTGTATTTATACATATTTCAGACCAATGTATAATCAAACCAAACTGACTTTTACTGGCAACCGTACAAGGATATTTTTTTATATATTTGTCAGCATTTAAAGATGTATACCACCCTCCACAGGCTATTTATAATATGCTTAGTGCCTTACATACATACACATTTTCGTGCCAAATATGGTCCAAACTATTTAAGACCGCTTACAGAATGAGGAAAGTCTTTTGTGATATTTTTTTAGATTATATCTGTTTACTAATGGTGATTTTAATAATAAAGTCAGTATTATTTATAATTTTGGGGTGCTGATTTAGTACTTTAAAATACCGCCGGTCATTTGAGGTATAAAGGTGGTCGAACCTGCATCACAGTAAATGCTATATACCGGTTTTGCAAAGATATATGTAATTTTAGTCTAGATGTCTACTGTTTACACATACTAGAAAACCTAGCAGCAGCATGTTCTCCTGAAATTCATCCTATGTACACATAATGTAGCAAATATACAAGGTGAATTATAAAGATGTCAAAACAGTGCGCATGCGCTAGGCCTACATGATCTGGATATCATTACATGTAGTAATTCGTGGTCGTGGCAAAGTCACTTTATAGTCGAGAACATACTGCAAATATAGGCACTATCTGAAATACATAATGCTTATCTGAGAAAAGGGACTGTTTCAAAGCATGCAATACCCCATGCAGTAAACGGTAAAACAAGACGCCTACATTTACACTGTGTCGTTAACTCAGTTGCATGAATATGAATAGGTTTCCTGGCCCTTTTCAACGCAGTGGTTACATGATCCACTCAAAGCCTTTGACACCAGTTAGAGCCACTGGAATATAATCATCATCACTCCGGATTAGAACTTGTGACCTTACGATCATAAGTCCAACGCTCTATCAACTGAGCTAACCGGTCAGAACTCAGTTGCGGTAATTCTTAGTCAAAATATAGATGTAGTTCCTGTGGGAGTAGCATAGAGAACAGTGGCTACGTGATGCTATGCATATATGCTTACATATCATCTTCTGACGTTTAGGGCTAATGGTATTAGATCCTCTCCTGCCAGCTCCTGGTCTAGATAATTTGTCCCATACTCTGGATAATTCACTGAGATGTATTGTGAGTAATAAGTTTCTGGGACTTGCATTTCCAAAAGACATCAAGCCTAGCCTTAAATACCCTGACTGAGTGTGAATTGACAACGTTGACAGGTAGACTGTTCCAAATATCGGTAACTCTTTCGGTAAAGAAATACTTTCGAATATATGTACTGCATCTGCTCTTATAAATCTTATAAATGTGTCCAAGTGTAGTTGTATCCTTGTGTAAATGAAAGAGGTCACTGACATCCTTGTCATACTTCTTAGTAAGAATTTTAAATACTTTAATCATATCTCCATGAGAACGTCTTTAGGCCATGGTAGGTAAATTTAGTCGTGCAAGTCTGTCACTGTAATATAGATTTGATATACCAGGGATAAGCTTTGTAATAATAATATAATATTGATAATGTTTATTCTAGCGGACCATTAGAAACACTAAGTTGATAATAAATGAAAAGTAATTGGTAAGTTTCCAATTACAAAGGAAATACTGATTTGTTGGGGTCTAGTCATTGCTGGTTATTATGTACATGTATGGGGCCCTTATGGGCTAATCCAGAGAAGAACATAAATTATATAAGTTATATTTCCTGACTTGTGATGGATCTTCTTCTAATCCAGTCTGATTTATTAGGATTATAAAATTAACATACATCTTTAAGTTCTGTAACATACATACAGGTATGAATAGTATGGATAGTTCAATCATGGTACATTCACCCTTGCCATGGTATGTTTGTATAATAATGTTATGCCTATAGGTAGCCGCTGTGTTCTAGTGTGATTGCTCTGGATTCAAGAGCATAGGGTTCAGAGTTGAACCCTGTTAGGGCCATTTGAAGTCAGGAAGGGCATCCAGTCATAAAAGTGCTACATTGTTCTTATCCTTGCATCAGTAAGGCACCGTCTAAGCCGTAAGGGGAGTGGCAGAAATTAAACAACTTCATTGTACAAATATTGTATATATATAAAGTCCTTGCATCAATAAGACACTGTCTAAGCCCTGTAAAGGGAGTGGCAGAAGTTAAACAGCTTCATTGTACACATATTATATGTAAAGTCCTTGCATCAGTAAGGCACCATCTAAGCCCTGTAAGGAGACGTTAAACAGACGTTAAACAACTTTATAGCATGCCAATAAGTATGTCTTGTTTAGGCTTTGGTGGTTTGATTCATAACATCTTCTATAAAAGGGCCCAGGAAACCCAATCAATCAATTAATCATCATGCATCGGAGGATGACACCGTGATATGCATGACGCCCCAACTTGCCTATTGAAAATGTAACCCGAGTCCGGAGTATGTTCAATTCAAATGCTGGACTGTTTAAAGCCTCTATAATCGCTTATGTTGTTTGTTGTCGAGGAAAAATCGATACTTGATGGAGTTGATAGCTTGATGCTTGAGTCTGGACACGTATCACTGCACTCAAATCACTGCCTTGTGCATAATGCCCACATGGCCAAATCCAATATTACCGTAAGTGTGGCGGGACGGAATTTGACAGATGTTTCCGCTGCCACGATGTCGTTGTTCAGTTGATAGATGTTTAATGATATTAATGTAAATAAGTAAGTCATAGGCTACATTCAGACACATTAAAATACAGAATTAGCCGCAACATGTTGCCGTGGTAACGCATACAAATGTTGTGACAGAACGGAATGATAAATTTCAGGTATTTTCTAAATTTGGTGTCATTATTTTCAAAAGTATTAGGATTTAATTGTCATTTCCATCATGCCTACTATTTATCCTAATTAGTAGAAGAATTATGAAATTTTGACGTCATTAACATTTATAGATCTTTGTTCGAAAATAAAAATCCTTGTGGCGGGACGGAATGTGTCGGAACGGAAAATTGACCACACTCTAAATATATCAAGAAATTTTGTGAAATTCCGTCCCGCCACACAGAAAAATGTCTAAAATGCTCTTATTTTGAGGGAAAACGCAATTTCTTCAATTTTTTGGTGGTGAATCGTAATTACTATTTGTAACCATTATAAAAATATGCTAAATTTATAGTTCTGATACTGTTTTGATTTTTAGAGGGGTGGTCCCAATTTTGGATTTGGCCCTTATACCCAACTCATGTTGTTGCATGCCCACTGATAAAACATCGGTCTTATCAGGCTCATACGCAACCCGGCCATGCCTCTTAAATAAACCCTTCCATTCTACCAACACCTCCTGCAACTCCTGCTTACTATCTATAAATATTGCTAGGTCGTCAGCATATAACATCTTTTTCAGTACATTCTTTGTACTGACTTTCCTGCTAATCACTTCCATAACCATAATGAAAAGAAGTGGACAGGGCCACTGTCTCAAGCCCGTAAATACATGCAGGGATAACAATATATTAACCCCAAGCTCTTCGGACATCCCTGAACCAACCAGAACCCTACCCATTGTACCTCTGATTCAGGAATACCCATCCACCTTAACATAGACATAACTAATTGATCATAATTATATAGCGCCCTCAATTTATTCCAATATTTGTAGTTGTATGTTTTTTATTAAAAATTGCTCAAAAAAGACTCAAAATAATGATTTTTATCTGGTTTTGGTGATTTAAACTTACCAGTCCGAAAGAAAACGTTGAAAAATGTATAATTTTAACTTTATTATTTTTTACAAAAAATCTAGTTTTTTTACATGTGTTATATCTTAATATGACAATGACAATGTGCGACTTATATGACTCATTTGAAGATGTTGTGTCACATATAACCCACATGGCAGTGCCGCACTTACCACCTTCTTGCGGGGTTTCCCTTCCGTCGTCGGTGCAGACTCTGACCTCTTCAGCTCTTTTTCTCCTTGCTCCTTCTGATTGACGGACGTAGCCACCGACTGAATTGCTTGCAACCAGGACTCTCTGTGAGGTGTGCAGAGAAGAAAACAGTGAGGAATGAGAAAGTAGAATTTAAATAAACTGATGATGATGATGAATATGTTTCCTGGCCCTTTTCAACGCAGTGGTTATACGAGCCACCCAAAGCCTTTGATATACCAGTCAGAGCCACTGGAATATAATCATCGTCACTCCGGATTCGAACTCCCGACCTTATGATCATAAGTCCAACGCTCTATCAACTGAGCTAACCGGTCAGAAGCTTTATAGCACAAAATGTACATGTGTGTACTTTGGTAACGCTATACATAACTAGTTATTTTTATTGTCGAAAATGTAAGTTGTGTACTTGAGTTAAACATTTCGCATTTTAGAGAGCTGTACGACCGATGCATTAATGTTGATGATTTTAGGTATTTTCTATGCATTGTATTGTTCTATGTGTTATGCATTGTATTTGTTATTATTATTATTATTGTTTCGACAGTTCGAGATAAAATGGACCGTGTCGGACAACAATATCAGATTTCAAGCTACAATGCATTGTTATGATGACAATCAACGTACAAATAACAGTGCTACAACACCTAAAGTCTGTATTCACAACTTATTTTTGTGTACAAACATATGCAATAATTGCACATTTTTAAAACATGGTATACATACCAAGTTAAAATTAAAGTGACACCTACATAGGATATCCGATATCGACGTATATGGTGTCAAACTAAATGTGTGTGCAAGACAGGAACGAATCCTTGCAAAACCAAACTATACGCATATAAGTTACATTATGTTTATTCCGAATACCGACATGCATAATCTTACATTGAAAAAAATACACCAATCCTCCGACCAGTTAAAAATACTATCCCCAACTCCCAATTGCCTGAATTGAAATATAGTCGCATCCTCCTTCGAGCATACCATAAACCTTAGTACATAATTAGCGAACTTCTTGATACATGAACTACAAACATCTTCGTCTAAATCACTAATATAAGCAACACACAACAAATGACCCAACACGGTGCCTTGAAGAACACCACTAGTAACACTATTCCAACAAGGCACAGACCCTCCAAAAACCACTCTCTGACAACGCACACTTAACCAATCACTAATCCATCAAAAAATACAACCCTGACATCCAAACTCTCTAATTTAAACAAGAGTATCTTATGAGGCACTTTATCAAATGCCTTTGAAATTATAATAACACTACATCAACTGATATCCCAACATCCACAGACCTTGTAACATCTTCAAGATATTCCAGTAGATTAGATATTCTTCCTAAAACCATGCTACGAGTCACTGGTTAAGGAATGACTATCCCCAAAATACATTATGTCATCCCTAATATCTTTTATAAATAAGAGTGACATTAGCACTCATCCAATCGTCTGGAACGACCCTTCATCCACATCCTATGAATGTTGGGGCCTATTATACATCTGAACGTGTATAATATATAATTATGTTTATGAGACAGCGCAGTCACGTACCTCTATTTGACCATCGTATTTGGTGGCCCTTTAGCCGTTCCGTACACTAGAGAAGACATTTCAAATATGTTAATTTATTTGGCCAGCCAATCAATATGACTTCGAATATTCCTAAAAGTAATAAAACTATATGGTCGAGAAGTGCATAGATAATATACAAAGTATGATATAATTATCTTCAAAGTATATCCGTCTTTACGAAAATTGTGCGTCTTATAAAAAAAGGTAGATTGAATGAAATAAGAAAATGTTCTATTATATACTATGATATGTCATGGAACTAAATTTACACTAAATATATATGAACGAAATCAGTATAATTTACTCATTACACCAAAAACGATATTTTATGTCAATTTTAATTTTGAAGTCCTCTTAAATCGTGTTTTCTTTACACATCGAGGCATATAGATGAGAACAAATGTAATGTGTAATATTGAGTACTAATTTAGTAGTGATTTATCTGATATATTATAGGCATGGAATACATAATTACAGAGCATGGGTATTTGAGGTTAGGACACGAAAGGGGAAACGACATTATCCCATGTTGACACTAAATATAATATTTTTTCAATAACTCCTTTTTATTTAACATAACTATTCAGTTAGATAAAAAAAACAATATGAGAACCTTTTTATAGACATTGTCTCTAAATAGGAACATTCTCAATGAGATAGAGAAATGTATTTAACAAATATGTTTAGTATAAATATATTTTTCAATATTTAAAGGTGTTTTAGTTTACAAATAAAAGACTGATCGGTATACTTATTGTTGGCAAGATAAAATGTTTGACATGAAAACAAAATTAAAGTAAGCAGACCTAACGTAATTCCATATTTGGTTTAACATACAATTTGAAAGATAATCTCATTAGAAAACTCTCCAAGCCGTTCTTCAAATATCTTCAGAATGTAGGCTAACACTAATAACTCACTTCCAAAAAGACAATCTAATGATAATTCAAAATTATTACATAAAGAATATAGACAGTTATTACTATGTAAATCGTTATTAGTGGGAATAATACGATCAGTGAATGTGTACCCAGCGCCCAGCCGTTAACGCGGCAGGCGACAACTCGCACGGGGGAAGGCCACAATCCCCGGGGGAGGCCACAATCCCATTTGCAAGGCGGCTGGAATGTTTACCCAGCGGGCAGAACGACGACGGGCTGGCGCCCAGCCGTTGACGCGGAAGGCGGCAACTCGCACGGGGGGAGGCCATAACCCCGAGGCGGCTGACCACCGGGGCATTTGCGAGGCGGCTGGCCGCCGGCGTGCCATGGTCAGTGGCCGCCGCTTGGCCGCTACTTAAATATATATATGGACAATTATTTACTTGTAGCAATCGCAAATATAATACTTTGGATTACAACAATGAAGTATCATTTCGCAAGGTACACTTCGACAAAACCATGCTTCGTTCATGACCAAGACTCGACTACTGGATGCATGTATAAACACCCTTTTTCGTGTATGACATTCCTTTCGTTGTGTATTTTTTACTTGCCATGTGGTGGGTCCAAAACGGGGACACTTGTTACTTTTTCTCCTATTCAACCGAGGACCCATGACTAAACGGGTCACCCTGGTTAGATTTTATTTCTGATTTAAATCCTCTACATGATAGAGAGTATGAAAAGTATACTTTAGGTCTATTTGGGGTTTGTGCCCCTGCTGCATAGTAGATATTCTGCTGGAACCAATCAGTGGTTCCCATTTGAACAGCTTGATTACCTGTTTGGTCCCCGGTAGGTAGATGGTGTGTGTGTGTCCCCGATTGCATACAAAATATTGAGTTTTGTTTGTGTGTTTACCCGTTTTGGACCTCTTACGTGTAGGGTGTGTGTGTGTGTGTGACATCCCGGTTGTAGAAGTGATTGTTGAGAACTCTATTACATTTCAATTACAAAATGATGGGCCCCAAGGTTCGTGTCTTGGTCCGCTTTTATTTTCAACTTATGCTAGTCCACTATTTAATATCACTGACGCACAGTCGCTGAATATGAGTGGTTATGCCGATGACCACCAACTGTATAAAGCACTTCGCTCATTAGTTCCCAATGCAGAACAAGATGATATACTATATATATATATATTTATATATAGACATGATGTTGAAATCAATGACAGTATACTTCCGCCCACACAGACTGCTTATACTCCAGGAACATCAGCCTCTGAACTTATTTTCACTTTCAAAATATTGGCAGAAAAAGCAAAGACCTCAAATGGATATAGTATTAACTTGCTCATGCTTGACACGAGCAAGGCTTTCGATGCCATACACAGAGGCACACTACTCAATGACTTTAAGAGACACATGACTAATTGAAGAAGGTTAATTACATCTCATTTCTCTTCTTCTAGACAATATAAATTATAGTGTACAACTAGAAGGTTGTATTGGTAAACTTGTCACTACTAACGAGATAGTGCCAGTGCCCTTTTTTCATATCCTACTTAGCAACTTCACTGCATGTATTGCATACTAACCATAGTGATTTAGACCAACTTGACGATCAGACATATTCCAAGAGTACCTCCCATATAACTGATGCAATTCCCAAACACCTTATTGACATACTTATGTAAGTTCAACCAATTACAACTACTTTCTTGTTGACCAGCAATATGCTGAAGACATTGGATGGACATCCACGGATGTTCATATTCTAGATCAAATTGAGGCCACTATTCCAGGCATACTGAAAGCCAGAAACCTAAACATTAATCAATCCAAAACCGAGAAATATACCATCACTAGAAATGGGAACGAAAGCTGAAAAAATGCAAATACGTCGGAAGCTTACTCGGAATCAAAGAAGACATCAACCGAAGAATAGGAATCACTAACACCTGCTACAACACCCTAGGGACAATCTTCAAATGCAAACAAATCAATCAACAGCTGAAACTCCGGATCTTCAAAGCCCTCCCAGAGAGTATTTTCCTGCACAACAGTGAGGTGTGGGGGATAACAAAATCACAAGAAGACAAAATAGATAAATTCCAAAGGAGACTTGTAACACAAATTTTAAATATCAAATGGAACAATAATAACTGGATCACAAACGAAGACCTCCACACCACAACCAATCAAATCCCATGGTCAAAGAAAATCGCTCATAGGCACTTACGATTCTTTGGTCATATCGCACGGCTAGACGACACAACATCAGCAAAGATCGCCCTAAAAGAAGCGTTCGTCCAGCCAAAAAACCACAAGGACGACCAATCACAACCCTATTAGAAGTAATCCGCAAACAATTAAGAGATATGAACATCCATAACTTTCACGAGGTAATAAATCTTGCGCAGGATCGTGACAGTTGGAGGAGAATTACCACAGAGCATGTCGTTTAGACGAGACTCAACGTACTACTTCATCCAGATTAGTTTGATAGTCATTGACCTTAGATGAACACCATTTATTCTTTAACATGGTATTATTATCATTATTAACATTTACTTTAGTTTCCAAAGAAACTTGGTGAATGTTGTTTATAGATATAGGTGTTTGCATTTGACATGTGGCGTTTTCGTTGTTATGAGGTCGTGACTCTTTCAATACTGTGTAAATTACTTTATGTTTATCCGATAATGGTGCAGCCATGAACATCAATGTGATCGTCATATTTGGTGGCCCTTTCTCCGTTCCGTACATACGACAAAGGGGCCGGTTTAATTATGTTAATTTCCGTTGCATGAACACCAATCAATATGATTTCTAAAATTCCATTAACACTATCTAATTATTTGACCGATAAGTACATAATGGATAAAACAAGATATGACGTAATACATATGGTAATATATCAATCGGTTACGATGCGGTACTTCTTATCAAATCTTAGATTGAATGAAGTAAAAAATCCCATTTCATACCATGATAAATCATGTAACTATATTTACAATATTTATATATATGAAAGCAGTATAATATTTCAAGATAACTTAAATCAGACATATCTAGCGGTAGATAAACTGTAGAATTTTGAAATCCCCAAAATTGTGTCATCTATACACACTGGGGAATATGATGGAATGTAAAGTATAGTAAAATCCATTTACAGACCTGTAATTATCACGTGTTTGTTCTGCTGCATTCTGGTTGGTCAAAACTGAATGGAGACATGTTACGAATGGGATAATGACAACCGATTTAGTGAAGTTTAGTAAGCGTTGTCGAGAATTGTCCAAACAATGAAATACTGTAGCTGTGTCACGGTAGCCTTGGTCTAATTTCTTTATAATTCACACACAATGGAATACAACTTAGACTTTGTTTAATTTCTTTATAGCTCACACACAATATAATACAACTTAGCCTTTGTCTAATTTCTGTATAACTCACACACAATGGAATACAACTTAGCCTTTGTGTAATTTCTTTATAACTCACGCACATGGGAATACAATTTAGCCTTGGTTTAATTTCTTTATAAATCACACACAATGGAATACAACTTAGCCTTAGTCTAATTTCTTTATAACTCACACACAATGGAATACAACTTAGCCTTTGTCTAATTTCTTTATAAATCACACACAATGGAATACAACTTAGCCTTTGTCTAATTTATTTATAACTCAAGCACAATGGAATACAACTTAGCATTTGTCTAATTTTTTTAACCGTCAAATTCTTTAGAAATCAGATTCACCGAACGTCACTGATTAAATGTTCGTGAGCATATTTATTATTATTTTTGTATTTAAATGTATTAATGGAATACATGGTCCCTGAAGACCTGCGCGGGTACTTGAAGTATATACCCAAAATATTCAAACAAAGTTTTAACTGTCCGCCATAATCAAACTAAGTTTGGTGATAGCAGTTTATCATCATGAGGACCAATTATGTGGAATGTGCTACCATTTGACATCCGTAACATTGAACACATCAATTGGTACTTTTAAGGGTCAACTTAAGCACCATCTCTTCAATAACCATTCCGTGTATAGTAGGAAAAATCATGATATAGTTTAATATGAACTTTTTATTATTATTTTCACTGTTTTTGTTTAGTTGTATTTATGCAGCCCCTGTGCACGCCTATGTTCTGTAGACAAAAGGAGGGCGTTATATAAATGATTTCATCCAGTCATTCATATACATTCATATATAGCGATATAATATATAATATATATATATTGACTCAATGAAATCTGGATGA
>JAODAI010183410.1:0-10711 GCA_027575025.1 Scotoplanes globosa | reverse complement strand
GTTTCAGGATGTCACTCTCTGTTAAAACGTACGGTACAGGATAATCTCCATACTGGAGTATTGAGATAAAAAACGAGCCATTGTAGAAATCATGAAGAGTGCTAATATCACGTTAGTATCAGAGTACCTAAAGTTCTCTCCTGTCACACCTGTAGGTCACGCCAAAATGAAACCTTGTGTGGCAACAAACCTTTAGTAGTTGTTGATTGTGTTTCTAAACTTCCGGTTTAATGACGCCGTCGGCCGAACTCAGAATGTTTTCGTAGTTGAGGATCGCTGGATTGTTGAACATGCTCCAATCCCAACATCCAGTGAGAAGGCAACATGTAGTATTTCTAAAGTCTTTGTAATGACCTGACTTTCAATTCAATCGATTTCAAAACTTTATTTCAACCATATAATGTGCACATCATTGAATGCATTTATAATGTTATACATCAATGTAGATTATACTTCAGTAAACAATAATGATGTGAGTTGGGAGTGTATAACAGTTATAAGTTCAGGTTGAGGGGATACCAAAGAAGCGAAGAATAGCTTATGTGTGGTCCCCTGCAATACAGTAGTACGATTAAACTTCCGGTGGCCTGGAACCCACTATTGGGTCTCCCGGCTTACAGGCGGCCGCTCTAACCATTGGGGAAATAACGCTGGTTTTAGCAAGGAAAAGACCGCAGAGCCACTGCTCCGACGTCACATGACTGCGAAACAACTGAAACTAGCGACCATAACGGTGGTAAAACAGCAACAAACGACATATCATGTACTGTGTACAGCCAATCAGCAATGGCCATTGCAAATATCAGCTTGTGACTGTATCGACACAGGCGTTACTACAGTTATAATTCAGTGACGTGACGTCAAATGCAAGAGTTCTATTAATTAGAATGTAGGACTGCCAACATCGGGTGACTTGTATGGCAAGCCAAATGTTCAATAATTAGATATGAAGCAAAGTTTACCGATCGATAAAATCGATGTCTATTGGTCGACAATCACGGTTGATATTTAAGTATAGGCCCTACCCTTCGATCAATCTGGTTTATCAACCGAAATCCACGTTCATCAATCGAAAATCCAAGTTTTGGGGCCAATACCAAGATGTAGGGATACTAAATCCGGGGGACTTGTATGGCAAGCCAAATGTTCAATAATTAGATATTAAACAAAGATGTCTATTGGACGACAATCACGGTTGATATTTAAGTATAGGCCCTACCCTTCGATTAACCTGGTCTATCAGCCGAAATCCACGTTCGTCAATCGAAGACCCAAATTTTTGGGCCAATATATACCAAGATGTAGGGCACCAAAACCGAGGGACTTGTATGGCAGGCCAAATGTTCAATAATTAGATATTAAACAAAGTTTACCAAACTATGTTTATCAGTCGATATCCAAGTGTTCTACCGACATACCCAGCTGTTTAGAAAGCTTAAGTTTCTTGGCTGACATCTCTCTCTTTCTATCTATCTCCTGTATCCCTGACCTGTATCCCTAACAAGGTGTGAAGAGAATACACAAACTAACTACCGCATCATTCAACAAAGCTCTTCACCTCCCTCTATCCATAGTTGTGACCATCCAATCGCTAACCACACCAGCCCTCCTAAAATCCCTCTCAATACAGTCTTTCCATCTCATTTGAGGCCTTTCCTACCCTTTCTACCAATTGCTACGTCCAACATCACCATTCTCAGGAGTCGCCCTCCATCCATACGGTCTACTTGCCCAGCACATCTAATGCGTCCGTCCACTTATCAGACTTGTAAGATTCCTGGTCATCACAATCTCCACCTTATACTTTCTTCTTTCAACTAGCATAGTCCCTGCGATCCATCTCATCCAATTATTTTGGAAAACCTGAAGACACGGTTGCTCAGCACCAGACAGAACCACGGTCTCAAGCCTGTATACATGCTGGAATAACACATGTGCCCAATACTTCCCCTTTTATATTTAAAACATAACGGTTAACCCCCTCTACTTTCTCCAGGCCAGAGCCCTTAA
The DNA here is from genome assembly GCA_027575025.1 of Scotoplanes globosa. Classification (NCBI taxonomy): domain Eukaryota; kingdom Metazoa; phylum Echinodermata; class Holothuroidea; order Elasipodida; family Elpidiidae; genus Scotoplanes; species Scotoplanes globosa. Next base: position 8,701 of record JAODAI010183410.1, on the reverse strand, counting down.
TTATAATTCTTTTTCACACCTCCCCAGCAGACCGACCGCCCATCTAAGGATATCATAAACACAGATATGCAAAACTATCGTATTGCTTAATGCCTTTGCCTACTAGGACTATACCCAACTCATGTAGCTGCAAGCCCACTGTTAAAAACTGCTGTCTTATCCAGGGTCATACGTAACACATGTCTTTCAAATAAATCCTTCCATTCTACCAAAATATCCTGCAACTCCTACTCGCTTTCCATAACTACTGACAGATCGTTGGCACATAACAGCTTTTGTAGTGATAAGAGACTGCTGGTGTAATTGTTGAAGCTCTTTAAAATTGTAGAAGAAATCTTAATTTGAAAGTGGCAACATTACAGCAGGACAGTGATCTATGCCCTCCCCCCCAAAAAAAAAAAAATCTACATAATTTTAATTAATTGGTATCGCACAATGAACATTTTCAACAACAAAAACTACAATAATTTTAATCAATTGATATCCCGCTATGAACATTTACGACTTCACATCGCCATCGTGGGAGTATGTCACTTACTTGGAAGAGCCAATTCTATCCCTGAAGCTCTTTTCCAGAAAGTCTCCTTGCTCGAGCTGGAAGGCACTGTATTCCTTTCCGTACCAGGTCATCCAACGAGTGAACTGTTGCACCATCACCTAAAACAAAACAAACGGAACTTGGTCAAGGGACAGATTATTGGGGTTGGCAATTTTCCATAGAAGAGGGCGCTATTGGAAATCATTTTTGATTTTGATTCTCAAAAAATGTTAATCGTGTCTTTTTATTGCTCGTCACTGCCTAATTTCTGGTGGGTTACAGCCAAATGAATGCCGGGTTATTGAATTTATAGCACAAAATAATGTTCCTACAGAGGAAATATTTACTTTTAGACAAAATATCCAGCTGAATTAATTTGGTTCCGCATACATTATATTTACTTCTAGAAAAAAATATCCAACCGCATACATTATTATTATATGCTACTAATCAAAATGGGAGTAATTGCTAACCAATTGTGTGACATTGATTAGCAGTTTCTGCTGCATTGCACTATAATCAATTGCATCACACCAATATGTTCCTTGGCCATTAGGCAGTATAGTATGAAATAAGAGCAGCAATGCAGCAGCACCTCAATACAGACTACATCAGTGTTGTCACTAGGACGCGATTCCCTCATAAAATATTTAGGGGCTGTAAAAAAATTGTGGTGTCATACCAACACAAATAATATTGCGTAGTGTTTCATAGCTCCATATTGTGTCCTGTTTATACAATAAACCCCTTTTAAGTAGCTAATTACCATAGATATTTCTCGAAAATCACATTTTTCGCTAAAAATCAATTCCTAATGACAACCCTGGTCTACATGTCCGTTAGAAAAAATGAAGTCAATTATGAGGTTTTTCAAATACAATTTCTGATATCATTGGCTAACATGATCAGCCGGAAAGGCACTGAAATCCTTGCCATACCACGTCATCCCGTGAGTGAAAGGTTGTACCATTACCTAAAACAACATAGACAGTCATTCATTTGTAACATTGGTTAAAGTTTTTTGTCCAAAAAGCGGACCATTCGCGTACGCAATTCAATACACAACAGTTCGCGCCTCCTCTCGTATCCTGTGGTAAAAAGTACTTGGTAGCTCTCCCGTGTGATAAGAGTTAAAGGTGATTGTGGAGCAATGTTCGCGTAGCGTTGGCGGGTGTTTTGAATGTCGGTCATTTTGAATTTCAAATGGCCTTACATGTCTTGGAAAAAAGACATGGGCAATAATGAAGTCAATTATTATAGTTTTTTAATATAATTTGCAACATTGGTTAGCAGAACCAGCCTGAAAGGCACTGAATTCCTCGTCATTTGCTTACAATCAGTATTTTTAATATACTTTGTAATGTCAATGGACAACACGACCAGCCAGGAAGGCACTCAATTCCTTGAGAGTGTCAATTACCTGCTCCCACAAAAACGGTGTAAAGGCACAAATGTATTTTTGAGATATTAGTGAAAAAAATCCTTTTATTGGAGGGGGGGGGGATTTGTTATGTGGAAAGTATGAGCAGATGCCCTGTATGTATTAAAGTTGTGTCATATTGTTAATAACTGTAATATTATAGTGGTGGCTATTACCATGGTTTGTTGCATATTTAAACCATAAGTCTTATAACACTTATATCTCAGATAGGAATGTTCATCATATTGGGAGAGATCTGTGTACCAATGTCTTGCCCTAAATAAACCATAAGAAATTATGTATCATTTTAAAGATATTGAAGTATAAAAAAAATAATATAACATAATCTCAATTTCAAAAAAAGGGATTTTACGCTGCTTATGCTGTAGCATGTTCACAAATGTGATGCACCACGGCGGATCGGGCATTTATATCGGCACTCTTCACTCTGAGATGGGGATAGTTTTTCCTCAACAATAGATCATTTGTGCAATGGAAATTCACAAACCCCATTAAAAAGATTCAGCATCCTAGAACACCACCATATTCTTCATTTTGGTATCAACATTTATGATAATGGCGTCCTTTACATATACACTAATATGTGATGCACCACGGCAGATCGGGTATTATGTCGGCATTTTTCATTTTGAGATAGGGGAAGTTTTCCTCCAAAATAGATCATGTGTGCAATGGAATATGACCAACTTCATTAAAATAGTTCAGTAACTTATTAAAATACTATTTTCTTGATTCTGGCATCAAAATAGAGGTATTGGGCTCCTACTTCTTTTCCCTGTATTGGGCTCCTACTTCTTTTCCCTGGTAATATCTCAACATGACCCAGGGCCGACATAATACCCGATCTGCCATGGTGCATCAAATATATCAATAATTATGACAACGGACTAAAATAGTAGCCGATCTGTCATGGTGCATCACAAATACTTGCATCATTACGTTTACATTTATGGTAACCAACAACTGATTACATGTTAGAGATGCCACATTAAACAGTTTTTATATAACAAGTACTTTTGTGGCTTACCTTTGAATATTTGGATGGAACGTCAGCTTTCTCAATACCGTAGGCCAGCTTACAGGACGTCACGGCAGCCACCTGCAACACCACCTGACCGACACCTGGCAAAGAGAAGAAGAACGGGGCAAGGCCAAATAATAAAATATATGTGTTTCTCATCCCGCCTCTTTGTTGCTGCCGTCTAATATTTCTTACTATATTCCATCCATATTTCATCAGCTTTTAAATACTTTTGTGTATGTTCTATTGAGCTTAAACTTTGGGAAACCATTCCACATGCATACCATGTACCTTTCATTCAACACACTTACTAGGGTAAGGTTATAATAATAATAATGATGATTTATATAGCACTTTTCCTGCATAGGACCACAAAAGTCACACCTCAAAGCGCTTCACAACGATTTTTATAAAAAAAAATCCCTTTAATTTTTTCATATTCTGCGTAGTGAATAACTAAATTTATCAGACGGCCTGGCCTTCTGCTCACTCACTTCACGAGAGCAATCATGAATCTTAACACTAAGCCAATGGGACAAAATAGCGAAAAAAATCCAGAAATAAATTTATGAGAGAGACGGCCTCCTGCTCACTCGCTTCATGACGTGAGAGCAATGGAATCTATGCAGGGCTTGAAATAACTGGAGGCACCGAAGGTCATGGCCTCCGTGCCCTTCACTTTGGCCCTGATGCCCTCCAAAATAATGGCACACCGAAGACCACATTTTTGCAATGACTTTCCATGCTATGAGGTGCCCCTCAGTGGTTACAACTGTTTATCCTGGTAATTTCCCCTGTTGATTCTTATTTCGAGCCCTGCTACGCCCGTAACGCTAAGCCAATGGGACAAAATAACCCCCAAATCCAGAAATAGCAAATAATAAGCATCCGCCCACTCCTTGTTTTAAAAAGGTCCTGACGAGCAACACATTATTTTTTTAACTGGCCTAAAGGGCTACCAGAAATATTAAAATTTCCCGTGGGCTACTGTCTCAAAGTTTTAATTTATTTTCCAACCCTGTTAGATTGATTGATTAGGTTGCATGGCCCTTTTCAATGTAGATGTTATACGAGCCACCCAAAGCCTTTGATATACCCAGTTAGAGCCACTGAAGAATATACAATTACGGCTGGTGGAAGAGTCTTATTACAATTACAACATGTGTCGTTTCTTCCGCAGCTACATTCATGAAAAGTCCCGACCGGGCGGGGCATTATTTTTCTGAACATCCCCGCTAAAGCCCCGCTAAATTCCCGCTACAGTAAATGCAAGTCCCGGGGTCACAATACCGGCCCAAATATCATTGTGCATATCCCTGTATAAACTGCAGTCACATGAATGAATGAATGATGAATGAATAGGTTTCCTGGCCCTTTTCAATGCAGTGGTTATATGAGCCACCCAAAGCCTTTGATATACCAGTTTAGAGCCACTGGAATATAATCATCATTACTCCGGATTCGAACCCCTGACCTTTCGATCATAAGTCCAACGCTCTATCAACTGAGCTAACCGGTCAGACATAAAATGCCCGGTATTATAGCGGGAATACAAAAATGCGAACATCCCCGGCTAAACTGTAACAAACTATTGGGGGGGCTATATATAACATTCTATACCAGCATGTTTATAGACTTCATAAAGTCTCTCCAGCAAAACTTCCACTGAGAGAATTGACTTATTAAAAAGCTTCCTGGTCCTTTTAAACGCAGAGGTTATATGAGCCACACAAAGCCTTTGAAACACCAGTTAGAGCCACTGTAATATAATTATCATCACTCGGGATTGCGACCACAAAGACGGTGATACCCAGAGGAAGACCAGTGACCACGTTGCTTGGCACACTTATGTCGCAATCCACGTACTTCAACATTAACTATTAATGCAATAAACAAATCATGCAATTCACCACATATCATTGGTTAAAAGATTCACATTGTATCTATTTTTACTAGGTGCAGATTCACGGTGAATCTTGAACTAGCCTTGAGGGGGGTAGGGTGAAGATTCACATTGACACCTGCATATATTCCAGTGGCTCTAACTGGTGTATCAAAGGCTTTGGATGGCTCATAATACCTCTGCGTTGAAAAGGGCAAGGAAACAATATCAATTAATAAATTGTGCGCAACATTTTGACTGAACCCGTAGCATGTAGGATGTATGTAAGAAGCGTGTTTGTGCATATATATATACAGTGTGCACTTTGGTACTAGGGTCATTCCGTGTCAAAACAACCAGTTTTCTGAAAATTGGTATGGGTCACTTCTTATATTTGGCTGAAATTCACATATCTCGTAGACCCATGTCTATAATGAACACATGCAAAATGTTAGACTCTAACTCCAATTAGTTTTGGAATTATGGCACGTTGAAGTTGGGTGGTACGCGTTCTAAATGTGCGCGTGATTCGCGTCATGGCATATTTTGCCGTTTTGTGATGCTTTTTTTGGAAACTTTAAGAAGAGTAATAAAGCTGAAAATTGGTACACAGTGTAAACTGTGCCCAAATATTCAAAATCTGACATCTAAACTAGTCTATCACATCAACTTTTTTTTCATAGGCTGCTCAAAACACCAATTTGTTGATACGTGCAAGACATTTCCCATTTTCAGTACCCCATATATCCATAACCGATAATCAGAAAAGATTCATATTGGCCAGATTTACATCTGGCATATATCATTACCCCCAAATAAGTAGAGAGCTCTCACTCTTTTCATTTTTGTTTTGGAAGGCGACAAAGTTGGCTCCAGAGGGAAAATGTTGAAAAAGCATCAAAGTTCGGGATGACCTTTGACCTAGGCAACAGTTACACACCAACATGAAACTTACATATTTTTTTGAACTACTGGTATACAATCTTTTTGGTGTCTCTTCTCCTTCATGGTTAGGGATTATTTCAAAATTTTGAATTGAAATTGTGTGCGTGATTCGCGTCTTGGCAGATTTTGTTTTGCGATGCTTTTGGGGAAACTTTAAGAAGAGTAATAAAGCTGAAAATTGGTACACAGGGCAACTTTTGCCCAAATATTCCAAATCTGGCATCTAAACTAGTCTATCACATCCCCTTTTTTTCATAGGCTTCTCAAAACACCAATTTGTTGAGACGTGAGACATTTTCCACTTTTCAGTGCCCCATATCCATAACCGATAATCAGAAAAGCTTCTTATTAGCCATGAATGATATAGGCATATCATTACCCCCAAATAAGTAGAGAACTCTCACTCTTTTCATTTTTGGGGGGAAGTCAACAAAGTTGGCTCCAGAGGGAAAATGTCGAAAAAACATCAAAGTTCGGAATGACCTTTGACCTAGGCTAATGAACTACAGGTATAAAAATCTTTTGGGTGTCTCTTCTCCTTCATGGTTAGGCACCATTTAATAAAAAAAAATTGTGTTGAAATTGTGTGCGTGATTCACGTTATGGCAGATTTTGCATTTTGCAATGCTTTTGGGGGAAACTTTAAAAAGAGTAATAAAGCTGATAAGGATGATAATATTATACCACCATGATTTAAAAATGTTGATACCCTTTTTAAAACACCCTCCTTTAGACACCATATGACAACCACTGCCACTATAAACAAGATATTGCGAGTCGCGACTAAATAGTACTCTGTGCATACATGCATGCCATGTGCAGCCAGCACCAATTATCCACACTTGTAAGCCCTGGAATCTGCCGCCTTTATTAAAGAAGGAAAACAATGCCATGGCAATCAGGAAGTGGGAATATTTTTGCTGGCACTTTGTGAGCACTTGACAGCAGTACTTCACACTCTTCCAGATAGCAAATATGTTGCATCTAGCGCAACACAACTACTGTATAGTAATAGTAGATAACAGGATTTTCGATAAGCCGCAGTTCCCGAACGCATAGCAACCTGGCCGGGACGCCATATTTTTAAACCAAAGAGTCCCGGGGCGGGGAAGCATGTATTTTTTAATACACTATTAAAAGGGAGAGATTTATTTTCTTGAATGAATATGGTGTAAATATAAGTATGGCACTCATTGGTGTAATTTTAATAAATCATTAAAAGTATGGACAAACTTCGCTATCTGAGATACAGTAATATAATGCACACATACACATGGCCAATTTCATAGAAAGTTAGTTACAGTATATCATATTTAATTAAAGTTAGATGATAATGGTAATGTACGCTACATGTATAGCACTGACGAAAGCTCAAATATGAGCGTGCGATGCAATCGCCCACTAGGTCTTGCGCCAAGTAAAGTATACTCTCTTGTATACTCTGTAAACTTGTATACTCTCTAAACTGCAATGCAATCGCTACTAATGTATACAGCTCCACGCTCTACCACCCTCTAAATACACTCAAGTACACTCTCTAATATAAGTAGGCCTACATGTACTCTCTAAACTTAACATCTAAGGCCGCTCTTTAAATCCAGCTACAGTATTTACACTATGAATAATTTAATTAACCGTTATTCCGCTGTAAAACAATATTTGTATATCTGGGCAATTCCACCGAAAGATCAACCTTGCTATCAAATTTCAAAATTTCTAAATTTGATCTACTGTACAAATTTTGTCTCAAATTGAAGCTAAGGAGGTATATTTTATGAAACTAAAAGAAAATATTTTATGACAAATTGCATAGAAAACAAGTGGTACAGTACCACAATTATGATAAAAAGGAATTTGTCCGTTTGAATTACCACCATGTGTATAATTTTTAGTCTGGTTGACTTTGTCAATTATGACTAAATATACCAGTATGTTAATATCTAAAACACTTCTGAAAAAATAATCTTGTAACTATCTGGGGGTCTGAATTATCATAATTCTATAATTTACTGTTTTACTCTGCTACAGATGTAAATAAAAACTTACCAGATTTTGACAGGATGGTCTTTAGTCTGTCTTATTTCCGATTATTTATGGGTATTTTGTAGGGAAACTTCTAAGTAAAATTTTGAAGGTTTTTAAACGGACCATATCAGTTAGTCAGTGAACATAATAAAAATATTTCAATTGTGGCAACACATGCGCAGACAGAAAAAAAAGGAAAAAAATAGTTATAAATATTTTGTACCTCCAAACAGCCTATGTACCTATCTCTGATTTGTTGATTCATGACATGTGCCCATGTTTTGGTAAATTAATGGATACATAATACATTACAACATGCGTAGACAGAAGAAAATAATATAAAATAACAAATAGTTGTATTTTGTACTCAATTTCAATTCAATTTCAAGAATTATATTTCAAGTCAATACAATTTACAAATGAACAGTAAAGCAGTCAAATGGACATAATATAACATAGAAGATAAATATATAATGCAGCTTTAAAATAAATATACTGTAGACTTACTTCAAGTTCAAGTTGTCTTAATTAAGATGCTTAAATAGAAGAATAATTATGACCAGGCTGGGGGGTACCACAGAAGCTATGTGACCTGGTACGACGATAGCAGCTTAAAGTCATTTTTTGAGAAATTATTTTATTGGATATTTGAATTATATAGTTCAATACCTTTAAAATGGTATGGTTTGGGGTAATATTGGCTGATAAATCTCCCACAAGATGATGAATATTCATATCTGAGAAATGTGTGTTTTGAAGTTATGGTTTAAATGTGCAACAAACAATGGTAATTTCAATAATGATACACTACAATGATAGTTAGTAATAATGTGACACCACTTTAACGTC
>JAODAI010183299.1:0-10711 GCA_027575025.1 Scotoplanes globosa | reverse complement strand
TAGTTGTAAGGACCATACGTCACAATAGTCTTGATAAAGACGTTAGTAAAAAAATTGGCGTCCTAAATTTGAAAATTGCAAACATCAATATATTGAGAACGAAATGTCTGATTTGACTCTAGTTTGAAGCATTTGGTAGATAATTTTCTGCTCTATGATATCAATTATCATTGAAACAAACTTTATTAACCCTTTAACTAACAGAAGTAGAACATGCATTTGTTCACAGCTTTCTGTGGTGCAATGCTACACACAGTACATACTATAATTCACATATGATAACACATACATATCTTTAAATTTAGAACAACTGAATATACACTTACCATCTTGACACGTATCTCCCCTGAATCCATGAAAACACATACAGACAAATCCATCCCGTTGATCAATGCAAGTACCTCCAATGGAGCAAGTGTTGTTATCACATACGGTGAATTCTATACAAATAGTGTATGTGATATGGTGAGTTGCACATATTACAATATTAAATTGAAAATATATACATAAAGATCTTAAAGTTAATTATAATTACATGTTATGTTCAATACAATAACCTGCATTGTCGCCAGTGTCGCTACTACAGCCGGTGAATTATATAGAAGTCAGTTTGTAAAAGACACTTCGAGTCATGAACCTACGTATTCAATACTGAATAGCAAATGGTATTTAGCGATCTTTAGTACCACAATTACACAATTGCACATCTATATACCTTGAATCTAGGTAAAAACGTTCAAGTATATAGATTCCATTCTTCAATACAAATATCACCATTGTCGCAATTGTTGCAATGAGTATATTCTATAATACAATTATTCACTTACCATTTTGACATGTATCTCCTTTGAATCCATGCAAACACATACAAACAAATCCATTCAGTAGTTCAATACATGTACCTCCATTGTGGCAAGTATCGCTACCACAAGCAGTGGATTCTATGGAAGTGAGTGAATATAATGTACGGTGAGTCATACATGTTACATACAAATCACATATGGCGTGATCCGAAACTGGTTAAGATTTAGTGAAAATATGAAATTTCGTCAAATTGCAGCAAAGGGCGCATATTTTTGTAGTAAAATAAAGAAATACACATTTGTTTTCATGGGGGACGGACACATGTAATATAAAATACGAATTAAGTTTTAATGTGGAAAAATAATAATACTTTCTGCATTTATTGTTGTATTAGAGATATTATCAATCATTACACTAACTTATAATGACGTCCTAGCTCAACACAGATACATACATGCTTCCAATGCCTAATTGTAATAGAAAATATAATTTGTCGTCCTCAGGGAAAAACACAATATTGTTTGGCCAGTGTTATGTAATTATTCTTAATCCGAACAGTACACACTGACGACATACTTAAACAGCTATGTAAACCTATTTGGCATTATTATGGCTTCTAAGTCATAGTTCACCCGACTATATCGCTTTAAAAATAAAATCCGTTTCTTAATTACTACAGTAAACTACTAATGAACTACACCTGCGTATATAACTGTTTTTTAGTATGCAATACAAATATTATTTATATTACACGTGTACTATTATCATCAATTGATAAAGTTGATGACCATGTCATAGGAACGTATATTGCTCAGCATGTGATATGTATCATGTCCGTCCCTCACGTCCGTCATGTCCGTCACTCACGTCCGTCATGTCCGTTACTCACGTACGTCACGGCCGTCACCGGCACAAGTATATCATACATACATGTTGTCTATTTTTTGTTCAGGTTATATTACCTAGATGTCAAAGTACTACCGGTGTGGCAGTCGCAATAGTCCCCCGTGGGTAAAGTATACATGGACTAACTACACTACTATATCCAGTCCCCTTGTGGGAATAATCATTGGGGGACTAATGGCACTGTCGTACGACATTGGGAAAAGTTCACATATGTGAGACTCCCCCATCAAAAACATACGTGGTTGGTGGTAATAATAATACTGCATAGTGGATGCCCCTTTTATGTGGATTTTAGCAGTTTCTTGGGAGATCTAAAGTAGTAGTAACATATATAATACTTATTTTATATAACTCCATGAAGTAACGTTGATTGATTGTGTTTCAATCATTCAAAAACATTACGAAAATGCTTATGGAAGCCTCTAAAATGTGTTCGGCCCACGGTCTAAATATATTTAGTCAACAGTATAATGTTGTTTATATATACAGCATAACAATTATTTGCCGCTCTGCGGCAGTGAGTATTTGGATGAAGTGTAAGCCTTAGAAGACCGCAGCTGATGTATGTGAAGGCTCGCCTCAATTATCAGAAAGTTTGACAGAAAAAACTATAAAATTCCCTCTGGAAACCCTGTGATGTCATACCAATGAATTGACTAATGATAAATGATAAATGAGAGATCTAGGTTGCACGAATTGCTAGAATGTCTCCAAGACGTAATCACATTACACCAATTTTTTTATGATTTACATTGGCTTTCTGTGAAATATCGGATTAAATTTAAAATACTTATTAATACATTTGGGGGGCTTATATTTAAACAAGCCTCATTATATTGGTGAAATTATTCATTCATATTAACCAGCCCGCAATCTGCGCTCATCCAACAAAGATAACTTAGTACAACCGCAATCAAATAGTATATGCTATGGAAGTATTTTTTTTCATTTGCAGCTGATACACTTTGGAATCAATTACCAGAGAGTAACAAATCATGTGATACATTAACACATTTTAAGAGGTCACTTAAAACTCATCTTTTCTCACTTTATTATAATTAATGCAAATGTACATGAACCATACTTGTAACATTTCACTTTTGTAAAGCGCTTTGAGCTGTAACCGTCTGGTCTTAAACAAGAAAAGCGGTATATAAATATTTAATATTATTATTATTATATCTACATTATAATATTAAACGTCCGGGGGATCAGTTATACTGTCTGAACATCCAGTTCATTTAGTACCCCAACCAATACATGTTATATGTCATAGGGGGACTTTTACCACATGGGGGACTTTGGCAACTGTCACACCGACATTATCTATACAAATTAATGTGTTAAAAACAGCGTATCATACATGTGAAATACTAAATTCACATAGGATAACATAAATATCGTGAAATAAATTACAATTACATTTACCATTTTGACATGTATCTCCTGAAAATCCAGGTAGACACGCACATATAAATCCATTGGGTTGTTCGATACAAGTACCTCCATTGTAGCAAGTGTCAGTACTACAGATGGTAGAATCTATAAAGCGAGTATGTAAAATCGCTAAATGTGTTATATTCACAAATTAAAATTTACATGTTTCCCTTTAAAATCAAGTTAAATACAGATTAAACCATTATGTTGTTCGGTGGTAGCTATGAGTACCTCTGTTGTTCAAAGTATTTCTACTACATCCGTCCATTTTTATAAGGTAAGAGACGAATAAGTCATACATGATGGGTTTCAAAGTAAAATGGGATAAATGTATTTTGTATTATAGTGAGTAAATCATCTCTGCTACCAGATGCTTAAAGGGATTGTAATGTAAAGTTTGTTTATAAAGTTAGTTGATATTATAGAGCAGAAAATGATCTACAAAATGCTTCAAACTAGAGTCAAACTGGACATTCCGTTCTCAATATATTGATGTGTTTGAAGTTTTCAAATTTAGGACAACATTTTTTACAAACGTCTTTATCAAGACTATTGTGACATATGGTCCTTACAACTAAAGTACAAAAATAGCCTGATAAATGGCTTGTAAATACGTTTTCTCCAAAAGTTACCGTACGATAATGTTCAAACTTGGTATGAAGGTTGACTCCAATGCATTCAAGATTTGTGTAAATTTTGGTGGAGTTCAAAGGTCATTTGAGGTCAAACACTGAATACGTGGTTTTAGTGTTTGACCTCAAATGACCATTTAAAAAAAAAATATAGTATTGTTGTAACTCTTTGTTTGCAACAGCTTATTTATACTTAGTATTATATTGGTACGTTACCATTGTTGTTTGTGTCAGTATATTGTATTGTCTAGTATAATTATATAACATTTAGCTGTATTATATTGAAAGGAAGAAATAAACTTGAAACTTGTAACCGTGAAAACTTGAAAAGCGAGATGGACGCACATATGTAGAAGTAGAACGGGCCACCCACAGCTTTATGTGGTGCAACCCTTTACATATCAAATATTAAAATGTACATAAGATTAAACATAACTATCTTTAAATTTAGAACAACTGTATACACTTACCATTTTGACATGTATCACCCCTGAATCCATGCAAACACGTACATACAAATACATTCCCTTGTTCAATACAAGTACCTCCATTGGCGCAAGTATTGCTGCCACACACGGTGAATTCTATAAAAAAGTAAGTGAGTAAGCGATACGATGAGACATGCATATTACATACTATATTGTAAATGGATAAATAAAGATCTTTGAATGTGTTATGTTAATAAATCCAAATTTACATGTTTTCCCTTAAAATCCAGTTGAATACATACAGTCAAAACAATTATGTTATTCGATGATAGCTAACTCCGAACAGTACCTCCATTCTTCAAATTATCTCTACTACATCTGTCAAATGTTATGGTTTCGACGTGGTTGATTTATAGAGGGTAAGAGACGAATGAGTCATACATGATGAATTTCAAAGCAAATTCAATAAATATATTTCTACCATTTTTAGTAAATTATTTTTTCTGTCAGATGCTTAATATAATTCATGTAAAACATGTATCACCCCTGAATCCATGCAAACACGTATAGACAAATCCATTCCCTTGTTCCATACAAATACCTCCATTGACGCAAGTATTGCTACCGCACACGGTGATTACTATAAAAGTGTGTGTATAAACGATGTGATGAGACATGCATATTACATACTGTATCGTAAAAGGATAAATATATATCTTTAAATGTGTTATATTCACAAATACAATTTTACATGTTTCCCCTTAAAATCCAGTTAAATACGCAGATATAAACCAATACTCTGTTCAATGTTAGTACTCCATTATTCAAAGAATATCTACAACATCCGCCGAATTGTATAGGGTATCAGACGAACAAGTCATATATGATGGGTTTCACAGCAAAATGGGATACAAGTATTTGTATTATTTTGAGTAAATCATCTTTGCCGTCAGATGCTTAATTCTTAAAATAATAGAAAATACCTTTTTTAAAGTTTAGTATTGTTGTAGCTGTTTGCAACAGCTTATTTATGAAGAAGTAGAATACGTCGCCCACATCTTTATGTAGTGCAACCGTTTATATATCAAATACTGAAATTTACATTAAACATGTACCTTTAAATTTAGAACAACTGTATATAGTTACCATTTTGACACGTATCTCCTCTGAATCCTTGCAAACACGTACAGACAAATCCATTTCCTTGTTCAATACAAGTACCCCCATTGGCACAAGTATTGCTACCACACACGGTGAATTCTATAAAAAAAATGAGTGTAAACGATGCTATGAGACATTCGTATTAAATACTAAATTGAAAATGAAAAAAAAAATCGCTAAATGTGTTATATTCACAAATTCAAATTTACATGTTTCCCTTTAAAATCAAGTTAAATACAGATAAACCATTACGTTCTTTGGTGGTCGCTAGAAGTACCTCCGTTGTTCAAAGTATTTATGCTACATACGTCCATTTTTATAGGGTAAGAGACGAATGAGTCATACGTAATGGGTTTCAAAGCAAAATGGTATACATGTATTTGTATTATATTGAGTAAATCATCTTTGCTGTCAGATGCTTAATGTAATTGTTTACAAAACTAATAGTAAGTATCTTGTTTTTTATTTAGTGTTGTTGTAACTTTGTTTTGTAACAGCTTATTTACAAAAGCGAGATATACGCACATATGTAGGAGTAGAACCTGTCGCCCACAGGCTTCGGGAGTGCAACCCTTCACATGTCAAATACTAATATTTACTTAGATAAATCATACAAATCTTTAAATTTAGAACAACTGTGTACTCTTACCATCTTGACATGTATCTCCCCTGAATCCATGCAAACACGTACATACAAATCCATCCCATTGTTCAATGCAAGTACCTCCATTGGCACAAGTATTGCTACCACAGACGGTGACTTCTACAAAAAGGGAGTGTATACACAATGCGATGGGACATGCATATTAAATACTATATTACAAATGGATAAATACATATTTTTAAATGTGTTATATTCACAACTACAATTTTACATATGTCCCCTTAAAATCCAGTTACATACGTACAGGTAGGCCATTATGTTGTCCATTGGTATTGCGTCTATTGTCCAAAGTATTTATATTATATCCAACACATTTTATAGAGTAAGGTATGCATAAGTCATACATGAAGGGCTTAACACCAAAATGGGTTAAATGTATTTTTACTATTTTTAGTAAATTCCTCTTATCAAAATGTGTAATGTATTTCGTTACAAAAATAATAGTAAAAAGATTGTATTTTATAAATGCAGTATTGTTGCTACTGTTTGCAATGCTTGTTTATAAAACCGAGAGATACGCGCATATATGCCTTAAAGGGTTCATGAAGTTTGTTTCAATGTTAATTGATATTATAGAGCAGAAAATTATCTACCAAATGCTTCAAACTAGAGTCAAATCGGACTTTGCGTTCTCAATATATTGATGTTTGAAATTTTAAAATTTAGGACGCCATTTTTTTTTCTAACGTCGTTATCAAGACTATTGTGACGTATGGTCCTTACAACTAAAGTACATGAAAGGCCTGTTAAATGGCTTGTAACTACGTTTTCTCCCAAAGTCTACCTACGATATTGTTCAAACTTGGTATGAAGGTTGACCTCAATGCATATAATATGCAATCCCTTTAACACCATCGGTGTGGGCAAATATACACTCCAAACCGGCTGTTACATGTAACACCCCAGGTGTTAAGTTCAACACCTGCGTTGTTAACATTAACACCATATGTGTTAAAGTTAACACCAATGGTGTTGGATTGATCACCCTGTTGGAGTGTATATTTGCCCACACCGATGGTGATACTGATTTAACACTATGTTTTTTGCAGTGCATGCAGTTTAATGATTATTTGATGGAAAATTAGTATCGGTCCAGGTAGCACACCCACTCACCAGTAAATTTGAGGAATTAGTTAAAAGTGTAATGTTTATACGACGTAAGATATACCCTGCCTGGAAAAGCTTGAATGTTGCTCATATAGCTTTCCGCACATTGATAACTATTTTTGGATTTATATTAACGGAACTTCTAGAGATAACGGAACTTATTTTGTAATGCCCTTAGCACATATTTTATAATATATAGTATATATAGACCTGTATGTTAGCACTATATATGTACTATACATAATATATATATAAATATATATATATATATATCATATATAGTCGGTACATCAATCATAATGCTTGCGTAGTTACGCGGCCCATCACAGCCCATACCGCGGCAATAAATAGGCATACGATGTTTAAATTTAGATATCTGGAGTTTGCTTGTATCCAATAAAGTAATAATTAAAATACAACATCGCTTGGCAAATATCGTTCTTTTTGGTATTCCGATTGGTTTTTCTTCCGAATCATAATTGAGCCGAAAATACCACTCTCTTCATTATTATGTTTCACAGTAATATGTATTAGTAGTAATAGTAGTACACAGTCTTTCATATTAGGGAGTTGCAGTTAATTGTCCATAATAGTGACAATGCTTCGCCTTCGGTGGCTGTAGAGTACAATACCGGAATGGCAGGCCTGGTTGCTTATTCTTGTATAGGCTACACCAGGACATATTTGACAATTTGGACAATCGAAGTACGGACAACGCCCACAACTTGTTGAAAACCACTTTCAGTTACATTTTTCAAAATTTCGAAGCGGGATTATTAAAGACCGATGTCGATTCCCTCAAAGAGGACCAACATTGGAGTTGACTCCTAACCCTGGCCCTAACCCTGTTATCTAATCAATTAACCTTTTCAAAAAATGAGGCTTTCCATGGCGTAGCCTGAAAAAAAACACGAGTCCCGGTTGCAATTGTGGCAACGTATATATCTGTAGAGGCTAATGGTGTGGAACCCTAACTGGTTTACGCATAAACGTGTTTCCTGTGTGTCGTTTACTTTCACCCTTTCGGTTGGATGGTCACATCCTTTCTCAAATCACTTTTATTGTTGGCTAACTTTTCCCGAGTCGACACGTTGCCACAAGTGACTTTGATGTTGCTTCTGCATACTAGTTAATAAGTATTAGCGGAAATATGTCCAGCCGTTTGACCTCTAACCGGTTGCAAGTTCGCCAACGTAGATGAGATCTTTTGGGAGTCTGCCAGCCTGCATGCGCCGTACATGGCCAACCTATTACAAATGTCGTGGTCTTAGAATAACATGTACGGTGGGAAGTCCCGCACGTACGAATGTGAGGACCAAGTTGTTGGTGATCTTTTCTTGTCAGGTAATCCAGAAAATGGGTTTCAGGCAGTGTATGTAGGATGCATTATTCTGCACAGTATTATCACAATATTAGCTAAGTGCTAACATTGTATCATATAATACTCATTTACAGTACATCATCCGTTTTGGACAGTATTTACTACTGATTATGATACCATGCAGGTATCCACTGCTAAATAATTTGATACACAGCAATGTTTGGAAAATATATAGTTTTATATATTTACCACATATATGAACTGGAAACTTCACTTATATTGTGTAATGTAATCAGGTGAATTTGAACGGATATCATTTGGTTTATCATTATGAAACTTGACTCACTACTTGGCAAATGCTGGAACGAAGGCACGGTTCCATATAACAGGCGAGATGCCGACATTACTGCATTATTACCCTATACAAAGAACAGAGGCGACAGGGCAACTACAACAACTCTTGTGGAATGTCCCTGCTTATAATTGTTTGCAAGTTATTCGCCAGTGTTGTACTAAATAGACGGACAACAGCTCGCTGAGTGGGTTTATCCAGAATAACAATGTGCATTCAGCGCCAAACCCTTCCACGGTTGACATGATCTTTTCCATTCGTTAACAGCAAGATAATTACAGAGAACAGCACAGAGCACTTTTCAACCCCTTTTCATGATGGCCTTTATTGACCTTGCAAAAATGTGTTGGACCTATAGTTAACATGTAGGGATAAATTATTTAAAATACTTCCTATCGTCTGCTGCCCACCAAAGCGTATCAGTATTGTACAGTCTTTCCATCACGTCATGCACATCACAGTATCGTATGGTGGGTCAATCCCATGGGGCATCCGAGGTTCACAGTGGAGCGAAATAGTTGTGTCTTTGCATCCACTCTCTTCGGTATATTATTCGTCCTTCTACTAATGCACGGCTTTGTATCATCCAGAAAATTAATTTATACCTGCACCCACGATCAGAACGGAAAGCTGTTTAATCTTGATCGACTAAAAGTCAAGAAAAAGATTAGTAAGACATTGATCAGAGACATGCTGTTTGCAGACGCCGCCGTAATAACCACCCACATCGAATATCACCTACAGACCCTTATGAACATATTTTCTACGGCATGTGATGATTTCGTTCTGACCATCAGTATAAAGAAAACCAACATCATGGGTCAACATGTCACACATCCTCCATCTGTTACTACCAAAGACACTCGACTGATCCACTATATCACATAACTTGTCACTTGATACCGAACTTGCAAGCGCATCGGGAAAAGTGCAACTACCCTCGTAAGACTTACAAGACGTGTATGGTGGAACATGAAACATACAATTTCATACGAAGATGGCCGTCTACAAATCATGTCTTCTTAGCACCCTTCTCCGTGGCAACGAATCCTGGACCCTATACTCTAGTCAGGAAAGAGACGGAACGGCTTCCACATGCGCGCTGCACGAGTCGTACTATCGGCGTTAACTGGCAAGACAATTGTTACCAACAACGCAGTTCACACTTGTACAGGACTTTCCACTGTACATATTATCAGGCAGACAGCGCCGTTTGCGATGGCTTGACCACGTATGGCGCATGGATAATGATAGAACCCCCAAAAGATCTGCTTTATGATGAACTTGCAGCCGGAAAGTGTTCCACCGACCGTCCATACCTTCGCCACAAAGACGTGTGCAAGAGCGACACGAAAGCCACCGGTATCTACTTGTCAACATGGGATAAGTTATCCAGCAATAGAAGTGATTGGAGAAAGGAGGTGACTCTGGGACTGAAAAGGGAGAGAGGAAACGATACGCAAGAATGCAGACGAAAGGCGTGTCAGGCATAAAGAAAGTCAGAGTGCCGCACCATGAGCCAGCTGGACACACGTTGACTTATGCTGCTTTAAATCATACATGCTATACCCGTATTTGGTTATCTTTTGATGTTGGGTAATTTTATTATAATGCACTTATCATGACTTGTGCCATGAAAAAGCATAAGTTTTTCAATTATGACATAATATATGGGAGGGCCACAAGACCCTTTGCTACGTCGTCGTCGCTTGTAATTCGGGCTTTGCCCGATCTGGCTACTTATAAAAAAAGGATGTGTCACACCCTACACCCTAAAAATCTTAGCTACGCCCCTGCACGCGCATGTTACATTGTATACATGAATACACCCGTATTTACCTAGAACTTGACTTAAGTTATATGATACATGCTAACATAAATGTTACCTGTGTTTCGCTT
>JAODAI010183298.1:0-16542 GCA_027575025.1 Scotoplanes globosa | reverse complement strand
AGCCCAGTCACATCACGAATAATATTAGGATCACTACTTAACACAAGATCCAAAATATTATCACCCCTAGTAGGAAACAACACGTGCTGATGCAGGAAAGTTTCCTGCAACAACTCATATAAATCCCTACCCTTAGCCCCAGTAATACCATCCTCCCAAGAGATATTCGGATAATTAAAATCACCCATCATAATATTATCCTGATTAGAAACACTATTAATGATATTAAATAACAACTGACCATTTGCGCTTGTACTGTTGGGTGACCTATAAACCACACCAATAAGCAACTGTGACCGCTTGACCCTCACTCCCCCCACCATAATATCGCACCACACATAATTGGTAAACCCCATCTGTATATCGTGCCTCTGAACGCTATTTAGTTCCCGTTTGATATACAAGAGAACACAACCGCCAACACCCCTGAGAGTGTCTTCCCTATCCTGCCTATGAGTAATATAACCAGGATTGGAAAACTCAGCATCAGAATAGCTACCATTTAACCAAGTCTCAGTAACCCCAATAATGGATGGTTTAACATCTTCAACAAGAGCATAAAACTCATCAAACTTATTAGTAATACTCCTATACAACCACCTACGGCAATGACATCATAGTCAAACACAATATTTTCAATGCCGTCATCATTGTCCACCACACAATCCTCTACGGGTAAACCACTAAACCGGTTAGAGAGTGGAACACCACCATATGAATCATCACTATGGCAAACCACTCCCACCTCGCAAACATTACCCACAACAGACCACCCATCCCTACAACTACTCCTGCACTAACACTTCCAGTGCTTTAACCTCCAAACACTTGTTGCATGTGGATTTAAAGGTGTCACTTGAAGCCTCCGTAACATTACAAGAAGGTTTCGCCTTGTACAAATCTAGCCATATATCACAGGAAATACAACAAAGCAGATCCTTCGGCACAGTGATAACAATATCCATGCTCAAATACACAAAAACAAATCAGAAATAATCTAATAATCAGAAATATATCTAAAAAAATATATATCTAGCCAGTTTAGAATGATAAATACTACTACTACAAGCTGTTGGTACAAACTGATTATTTACTGAAACATGTTGAAAAGGGAAAGGCTACAGGTTGTCCTTATATTACAAATCCAATAAGGGGTGAACTTTCTAATTAAAAGCTTGAATTTGATTAATATGTTTGACTTTTAGTTTTAAAAAAAATTGGGAAACAATTGTGGAGCAAAAATATTTTTTTGTAAAAAAAAACTATTTTGGAAAAAAGTTCGAAAAAACGTGAAAATATGTTTGTGGAACATTTATTCTGGTGAAAAACATTTTTGAAGAACAAATTGTGGAAAACAAAAAAGGGGTGTAAAATGTTTTCTAAAAGTTCTTGTGTGAAAAGAATTTGTGTGAAAAAAATTTGAAGAGTAAAAAATGAGTGCAGTGTTATATGTGTACCATACCGCTTAAAACGCTTAATTTGACCTTTCAAATTGACCTTTCCTCGGATTTTTCCGAAATTCTAGGAGACACAGAGTCTCACCATAGTGCATCTGCGTAACGAATTTAAAAAAATCGGTCAAGCGGTTTAGGAGAAGTTCGCGACACACACTTTTTGGTGCACACACACACGCCTGCTCGCCCACCAGCCCGCATGCACACATACATATGCCCCCAATCTGAACTTATAGGAGTGCATCAGTCTTCAATAAGCCCACTAGGTTTTTTTAACGCCCTTCCTGTCACAACTTTTATTCACATTATATTATTATAATATATGTAATCACGTGATTTACTGATATTGTGATATGTTGTGAAGAAACAACAAATATACGAATACGAATGTAGAAGGAAGATTCGTGTTACAACTAGCTCTCTACCTGATGTATCTCTAACAATAGTGAGGAACGTACATTACACTAACTTACTGCGGCATCATTGGTCAAATGTTAACACATCTCGCTGTCGATAGCCATGACCCTATATCGCCATCCCCATCATGCAGCCCTTCTAAAATTCCGCTCAATACAGTATTTCCATCTCAATCGGGACATATCCCTACCCATTCTACCAACTTCCATGTGCAACATCATCATTGTCGAGAGTCGCCCTCCATCCATAAATGTCACATGCCCAGCCCACCTATGCTCCCCATTATCAACATAATATGTACGACTAGTACTAGACAATACAAATACTCCACTAATATATTCTACTTTCTAACCGCTCAAACTTCGTGGTCCTTTTCATTTAAATTATTTTGGGCAACTTGGCGATACTGTTACTGATCAATTACATACACGATTTCAACCATGTATATATGTTTTTAATTTTCTTAACATATTTTTTTCTCTAATAAGCTCATCTGCAGTTATCCAGGCAATATCTCCTGATTGTATCCTCTCTCGCACCTCTTCACCAGATCGCCGTCTCCAGATACTACCCCCAGATATAAAAAATATTAATCTTTTCAATGCGTTTACCTGCCAGGGTTATACCAAAATCCAGTCCCTGCATGCCAACTGATACAACCTCGGTCGTATCTAGGATCATAGGTAACCCATGTCTCTCACATAAATTATTATATTATCTACAAAAACCTTATGCAACTCCTGCTTGCTTTCCATCACTATTGGCAGATTATTGACATATGATTTTTCAGTACATTCTTTGTACTGACCATTTTAATAACCAATTCCAGTATTACTATGATACTTAATGGACATGTGGCACTATTCTGTTTGAGCACACTATATACCATGAACCATTTTTACATCACCGAACCCACCAACAACCTAACATTTGTACCTTCGTATTGACTCCCCACTACTCTGAGTTCGGCTTTATGGATATCCATCCACCTCAGCTTTCATATTACCAATTCCCTAGATACAGTGTCAGAAGTTGTTTTTACTTTTGACCTCCATCTGTTTTCTATTAACCGTGTAATGGAGAATAATCCCATACTCCCCCTGTTCACCACCACTGATTATACATATTGCATTGAATATCCGTCACGTTAAACGGATATTGACACAACCTACCGGGTTTTCCAACATCAACTTTCATTCTTGTATCCTATACCCGTTACTTCCCATCTAGAGCCACAACAATTGGCTGGAGTATCAGCTTAATATCCAAACTATGAAATAATTAAAATTATCCCTATATATTGTATGTATATTGTTGTCCTATTTTAAACTTACACATTTATGTGAGTGACGTCACAACTTCAGATTTCAACACAGTTTAGATCCACTGGAGCTTATAGTGATGATTATTTCATCGAGTTCCGCACACTGTATTATCAGTGTCAGGAAAGTCTTACTAGTTCGAAAGGCTTCCACAATAATATACTCTTCTCTGTTCCAGTATGGTGGTCTTGTCTCTCTCGGGAATTAACCCGGATGAAGATATATCCCTCACCGTGTATTGTTTGTGAATGGGATTCCGTCACAAAGTTTAGAAATTGCCTCTTCAGATTGTATATCATCTGTTTGTCGTATTGATATGGTACCAACGTGTTGACGGTATCCACATTATGGTATTGACTAATGGAAAGGAAACACTCATACCTCTGATATTATAATACTGGACAAGTGGGGCGTCGTTTATATTGATCGATTATAGAAATAACATGATTGTGTACGTCAAATTTCCATAAATTTCAGCTCCTTAACCCCGTTGCTCAAATATCTGGTCAGAAATAAGGAAATGAAAGGCCTACTGTATGTTCTAATGCAGACAAGATCTCTTATAGGGTTGGACAGCCATTCCTATATTTTTTACTTAACTGATACATCAGACCCAAGCATATTCCAGCATATGTATACCGGTCTAATTGAAACAAATATTCTAAATACTGATCAAGAAAACAACAATATCTTCCCGATGCCATTCCTGACAACTTTGTGGATGCCAAGGAGGACTATGGGATAATACGGGGACGTTGTTATTCACCCGAATTGTTACAATCGATCCGCTAGAATTACTAAATATATCAACCATTCAAACAATCAAATATCCCACCTTTTTCACCAGGGCATATAGCATAGGCCTACAATGCTATCCATGTTTATGTTGTTACACATCACATAATGTCTTGCACACTGTTATTTTCAGTTTAATCAATATATATTTTGAAAGAGTCATTTCCATACTCAAACTACACTATTATGTTCCACTTAGTATATTTATTCATCTTTTGATACGTTACGAAAAAAAACTTATTGGACAATAAAGTAAAGTTTGCTTTTATGTGATAATCAGTCGTAGGTTTAAAATAATGAGCACGTTGATAATAATTTGTTTCATTATATTTACATAATGGTGTCCACATTGCTAAATGGGATAGATGGGGCTTAGTCGGCAGTCCCTTTATGATAAGGAAAACTCTGATATAACACCACATACAACATATGTGCAACGATGATTTTCTACCTAGGATACGTTTTTTCGACAATTTATTTAACAAAGACTGATCTGCATGGTGAATGATGCGATTCCGGTCGATAGACCGGTAAACCTGGCGCATTTGTAGCAAGGTAATTTCCGTAATGATCCTGAAAGGGCACAATTGAAAGCGTGTTACGTTTTCATTTGCCATTTACTGTAGCAGATCTGGTACCGAACGTATTGGCTCTACCTTTCCTTTGGATAATACCAGCGAATCCTAGAGGCGAATTATGGACGCATGAACAACCCATAATTTCAAATATGTACCCAGGCTACCGATTTGGATAGGCTACTCCAGTTTCGACTCAAGACAGATATCAGCAGCTACTGGTTTTAATTCACACTTCAATTATCACAGTACTAGACGCCATGGGTTGCTTTTGACACTAGGATATATCTTCGTATATCATTGTACAGCTACCGGCCGACTCAAGCTGGTCAGCTCCCAGTCAATTATATGCTGTCTCATCCTCATTGGGTGCTTGGGACTATGATAACATTCGACATGTGGACAGCAAAGGTGCGCCAACGAATTCAAAGAAAACAAATAAGAAACCAGTACTCAATATTGGGTACTAGAACGTACGGCCGATGACGACAAGATTATCAGATGACATACACGACAGGAGCGACACACGGAAACTGTTGTGATCAACAATGAACTACTCCGACTTAATGTTGACACTGCTGCTCTTCAGGACTATAGATTCCTTTGACAGGGAAACGTGACTGAAGAAATTAGGCAACATGGTGTGGGTTTGATATCACCAATTAACTTACGAAGACGGTAGAGCAATTCAGTAATCCCACTGAAAGACTAATATCGATTCGTATAAATTCGACCAACGGTCCAGTGAATATGGGTGTGCCTATGCCCCAACATTACACTAATCAGCAGAAGTTATGGACACATTTTCTAACAGTATTGATGTCATACTAAGGAACATCTCAAGCCAATCGCGCATTGTCCTATTATGTGATTGCAACGCTCAGGTTGGTGCAGACAACGACTCATGGCTTACATGCCTTGACCATTTCGTAGTTGAAAAACTAAATAACACCTGTCTGTGACTGCTAGATCTATATTCTTACCACAACCTTACCATCAATAATTACTTCTTCAAGGTGCAGCTACGACATGAAGTATATTGGAGGCACCCAATATTAAAATACTGGCATGAGCTTGAACTGTTAATCACAATGCGATCAAATCTAAATTATGTCCTGATGACTCGCTCCTTTCACAGTTCAGACTACGACACGGATCACGGCCTGATTTCTGAAACGTAAGAGTTCAACCAAAGACGATGTATTGCTCAAAATAAAAGGCAACACCCGCATCGATATCTCTGGCACAATAAACCATGTGAAATTTGATGAATTTGAAGATGCCCTACTGAAGATATTGAAACCACGTCTACAGTACGAAACTGCTGACAATTATTGAGATCATCTGCGCGATACGACTCATTCATCTGCCATCAACATCTTCGGTAAAAATAAAAGACAGTCAGCTGATTGGTTTGAAGCGAACACCATTATATTAACACCAGCTATATGGTCGAAGAGCATAGCCCTACATATGTGCAGTAATACACCAAATGAAGGAACAATCGAAGCTCTAAGAATTACCAGACAAAAGGTGCAACCACTTGGAAGAAGCTGTGCCAACAACTACTGAATTGATTTGTGCGATAATATACAGTGTTATGCAGATACATGCAACATATGAGGCATGTACGAGGGTATAGAGAAGGCCGTTGAACCTGTTCAAAGCAAGATAGCAACACTGAAGTCAGGGTTAGCGGAAACATCACGGGAAAAGCAGAGGGGAGAGATAGGTCGAACATTACTTATAGCTCTACTCCATGGAAAATACAGTGTCCAAATCTGCCATCGATGCCATCCACCAATAATGGGTGAACTAGATAGGGAACCAACAATACCCGACACCCAGAAAACCATTGACAATCTTCCACCATGGAAAGCTTCTGATAAAGACAGCATCCCTTACGAGGTCATCAAAAGTGGAAAAATGTCCTCACTGACACACTTTACTCACTCATTTGCAAACACTGAAATGAAGGCGCGGTTCCACGGGTCCAACATTGTAACACTACATTACAATTACAGTCCTTTGAAAAACTTACCATATCATTTTGGAGCTTCTCTCAGTCACATGAGACTGACCAGCTTAATTATGCGGTTTTGGGTGGTATACTGTATATTCTATGACACCAATACAAAACAACGCATTTAAAATATGTTTCCAAGTTCACATCTCATACAGCAGTGTATGACGATATACACAAGTTATGAGTCCAGTTCAGTATTCAACAGAAACATAAACAAGAAAAACTATGAATATAAGGTCAATCTTTCGCAATATCGAAATAATATTTATTTTTGGTCTCATTTATCTGCAAATCTTGAACATTTTCCAACAAAAGTAACATGCATTCGATATTAAATCTGCCAATAATTACGATTCTGCTATTTTAATTGACATTACTTTGTATATAACAGTATTTTAGCGCGTTTATCCAGTTAGTTTATTAGTATTTTACCGCCGTCATAGCTAATATAATAATAATAATAATAATATTTATATAGCGCCTTTCCTACTTAAGACCAGGAGGTATAGACCACCGCTGAAACTATGCGGTCAGAAAGCTACCGGTTTTATCACTCTTCATTTGCCGATCGGCTAATGCGAATAGTAAACTTACCAAAGGGCTAACATAATAATAATACAATAACAAAGTCTACAGGATCGACTGTAATAACTGCTGTGGTATATCTCTTCTTAGCATTGTTGGCAAGTTATTCGCCGTGTTGTGCTGAACAGACTGCAAGAGCTTGCTGAGAGGGTCTCCCCAGAATCGCAATGTGGATTCAGAGCCAAACGTTCCACGATCGACATTATATTTTCCATTCGTCAACTGTAAGAGAAGTACAGAGAACAGCACACACCACTTTACGAGGCCTTCATTGCCCTCATCAAGGATTTCGACCTAGTCAGCAGGTATGGACTATTTAAAATGCTTCGTATCATCGGCTGCCCACCAAAGTTACTCAGCATTGTCAAGTCCTTCCATTTGGCATACCCAGCACATTATAGTATGATGGATTAATCTCTGAAGCATTCGAGGTCAGCAACATAGTGAAACAGGGTTGTGTTCTTGCCCCCACCCTCTCCGGTGTATCTCTCTCTGAAGCACGATTTTGTATTCTCCAGAGAAAGAGTCTGCCTGCATACAAAATCAGATGGAAATCTGTTAAATTGTGCTCGACTAAAAGCCAATGCAAATATTAGAAAGACATTGATCACAAACAGGTTGTTTGCAGACGCCGTCGCAGTAGCCACTCACAATAAATGCCACATTCAGATCTTATGGACAAATTTTCTATGGCATGTGATGATTTCGGTCTGACTATCAGCATCAAGAAAACCAACATCATGGGCCAACATGTCACTCACCCTCCATCTACTTCAATCAAAGATTATCCGCTGAAAAACGTAAGCCAGTTAACCTATCTTGGATCCACTATATCAACTAACCTGCCATATACGATACTGAACTTGGCAAGTGTATGGGTAAAGCTACAACTACCCTCGTAAGGCTAACAAGACGTGTTTGAAAAAAACTTACGATTCATACAAAGATGTCCGTCTGCAAAGCATGTGTTCTTAACACCCTCATCTATGGCTGCGAATCCTGGACCATATACTCGACCCAGGATTCAAAGAGACTGAATACCTTCCACATGTGCAGTATGATATGCATTATTGACATTATTGACATTAACTGGCAATACAAGGTTACTAACAATGCAGTTGTCACCCGTGCAGGACTTCCCACCTTACATATTATTTTGAAAAAGCGTGTCAAAATGGAAGGCGTCAGCCAGCACTATAAGTGACTGAAGAAAGGAGGTGACTATGGAGCTGAAAAGGGGATACGAGACGATATGCAATAATCCATGCGAAAAGCGTGTCATGCGTAAAGAAAGTCAGAGTATATATGTTGCTTGAATATATTGTTTGCGTCTGATTTTATCATTATTTCCAGAAGAATGCATTGATTCATAATCATTACACCAGATAATCCAACCATGCAATTACATGCCATGCATCCGTCTTCTGAGTGCATGCACAAAGACAAACGTTCAATACCGTCCAATTATATATTGGAATACGTTACCAATATATATCACTTCAAAAGTGACTTTACCATCTTTTAAAATCAGTCTGTCAAATCATATATTAAATAAATATTAAACGAATACTTTTAATTTAATTATATTGATAAATGATGTAGCTATGTATTTTACCCATGCTGATGTAAGGATGGGGAGGGAGGTTAATTAAGAGGTTATTGAATTAATAATTAAATGTATTATTCGATTGTGTTTAGGGAGTGCACTCCTCCCGACAAGCTCACCTAGGGTTTTAGTGTACTTCCTTTTGTGGTAGTTAGAACATTTGTTTATATATTTTTGTTATTATATCCCATTATTATTGTACAAATTATTCAAATGCATTACTGTTGTGAAGAATCAATAAATGAATGAATGAATGAATGTACATGTGTTGTAAATGCAACCGAAACTGTCATTCCGGTATTGGACTTTGAACCACCAAAAGCGAAGCATTAACGTTGCGGAAAATCAATAATCTGAAATACTGACATTTATGCCTACTATATGTACACATTATGATTTTCCATCTGCTTTGGGGTACTTGAACCTTGGACCTGTACATAATGATATAATATTGAGATAATACGTTGTCAAGAATATACTTTGTTACAACTGTTTTGCAGTAACGATATTCAAAATTAAACGAGCAGTATATAACTGAAGAAAAACATAAATCACACGACAGACTACAATCATGATTGAAGGATCCCAATATACATTATTCACCGAAGGACGGGATATTGTTGGAGCATATCGTGTCATGGACGAGACTCAATTGTCTAGCATAACAGACATCGTAAGCAATACATAGAATAACAAGTATGTAGCCTACATTATCTAGTAAGTACGATTTATAATACGACAGTAATACATCGATGTACAATAGGTGAACGATTATCACCGGACATATTATAATATCATATTCATACGCCATTCGTTAACATTCATAATTTATATTCGTCACCGATGATACACATACAAATCGAACATAGTGAAACATCCCGCTGAATCAATGACCCCACCTATCTGTCTATTATACATTACACAGTTAAAATTGTGTGAACAATGTAACGGGATGTTGCTATGTATATCATTGCAAGTATATATATATGTGTTGCAAGTATATAATTACATTTTGATCTACGTTCAATGAATATAGGAGTGTGTATATGGTAGTTTGGATGTGGTACAAGGAACAGGAAGAATAGCGAGCTGGTATAGACTTATGCATTCGTAATGACATGGCTATGAGTGGTTCTTTCTACAAAGTAAGAGCCAGTTACAAAATATCGTACAGGAATGAGTTGCTCAAAACGGAGATGAACATACTATCGGTCATGAAGGGAAAATTTGGGAGAGCTAAGGATTGCAAAGTTTCAGATGGTGAGCATCTTAAAATGCAGTATAGCCCACTCATAGTAGCGTAACTTGGGAAGCGCACCCAAAAATGTTGAATGTTGAATATGTATGGGTCAGTTGGTATACGGATAGGGCGGTGGATAGTTTTTCAGAGCTCCATGAACAGCTATGTGATGTAGGGGATGAATAATAATAATAATAATAATATTTATATAGCGCATTTCCTGCTTAATAAGACAAGGAGATCACAGCTCAAAGCGCTTTACATGGTAAAGATTTTACATATATATATATATATATAGGTGTGGTTCATTAAAATATGCATTAATTATAGTGTAATGAGAATGCGGGCTCTTTTAACTAGCTTGTGTTTGTGTGACATATACACATTGTGGTAGGACTTCAGACAAGCGGGCCTGGGAGGGGGTAGAAGAAAAGTCAGGTATGGTGGACACGTAACCGTATATAGAGAAAGTTTTGACAAGTTCGGTTGCAGTTCAAATGAATGTGATTGCTCAAACGCTTGTCACATAAATATAGACGCCATGTTGTTACTATATGTCAGTATTATTAAAAGACAGCTTAGCAGAATGGTGAATACTTCATAGCTATAATGAAATTTGTGGAAAAGGTAGGGTTTGATATGAATTATTTTCCTTTCCAGCTCATACAAATCCTAATTAGCAGCCCAATTAAAAATGGCTCCCGCATTCAAGAGGGCCGCCAGCAGAACGACACATCAATTAGTATCATGTATTTATTGTTTTTTAGAACAGACCCCTGTATTGCATAGTGGTTAGTAAACTATTAATATATTTTGATAAAATACACAGAACTATGATAGCGGCTATTTTCAAAATGGCCGCCATTATGTCGGGCCGATATTGTATTATTTCTTAATAAAATGCATCTTTCAGTATTTTGTGTAAATTGACAAACATATAGTTTTCGAAGCGAAGCTCCATTCTTATTACTGATATTGTTTTACTAAATATGACCCAACATGGCCGATGTGACGTAATAAGTGGACATAATAATAACGCTACGAGCGCAGTACCGTACATACAGTACAGTAGCCTATACATAAACTACTGTCACAGAACTCTGAATTATGTTGAGTTTATATTTACAATTAATAAGTTGTGGTGCTTATAAGACTATGTACATCATATTACTAGTGGCTCTTGTAGTCTAACCTCTTGATGTCCCTGGGAATTCCATGAAATAAAGCCACTAAAATGTTCATATACTATTTCAATAATGCATAGAGCACATGGCATGCAGTTTGCCTTAACCGAGTCCAACGTACGTGACACGCCACCGTTGCGCTGGCATGTACCAAGCACGTTAAAGTGGAAAACAACAACATTGCGGCCATTGTGATTATTTTTATTTAGGAAATACTTGGATATTTTGTGTGACTAGACTCAGTGTGTTATTTTATGGACATGCAGGTATGAATGTTATGATTAATAACAAGCAAAATATGGATGTGTATGTCAATATAACATTATATGTTCCTAAATTTAAGCCCTAGCTAAAATTGGAAAGAAAACTTAATTATGAATTAAACTTGTTAATAGGCATCATACTTTGCGAACATTCCAGTAGGCTCTGTACTATGTACACTACATACAGTAAACAAATTCCTGGTCGACGTAGGCCTACGTGTCCATATTTGTCGCTACTTAAATAATAGCTATGTTATTTTACTGCCAGTATTTAAACAATTTTATATGAATTACAAAGATATATCATTACTAGAGTTGGGGAACAATGTAACAAATAGTGAGTAATAATATACATAGTGCCACTCTAACGAGCAGTATATGTATGTTTATATGTATGTTTATGTTTATGTATGTTTATAGGATTTTAACAACTTTGAAATGGTAGAAAGAAGTCTAAATATTATTATCTCTGCCATTAATGTATATCATACTGTAATTTACACTCCAAATATTAATTATTATCGCCATTTGAATCTATTTCTGCTATTTTTTAGTTATTGATTTTTGCATTAAAAAAATATTTATCCAGGCCAGAGCCCCTGACTGAATCCTCTTACGCACCTCCCCATCAGACCGTCCATCACCAGATATCATACTCCCTATATATGTAAAACTATCCCTCTGCTTCCTGCTAGGACAATACCCAACTCCTGTCGCTGCAAACCGACTGACAAAACCTCTGTTTTACCCAGGCTCAAACGTAACCCATGACTCTCAGATAAATCCTTCCATTCTACTAACACCTCCTGTAACACCTGTTTGCTGTACATAGTTACTACCAGGTCGTCTGCATACATCAGCTTGCGTAGAACGTCCTTCTCTGCTAATCACATCCATTACCATAATCAAATATAGACCTATATAAGTTTGAAGTGGACGGTCATCGAATGCATCGAGTCAATCTGCCTAATTTTCATATGATAAAAATATACGGAGAAAGCTAACTCCACATAAAACCGCACACATATCAGCTAGGTTAGCGCTGCTGGGTCTTTTTGTCTCACATTAGTATGGCTATGTTAGCTGACAATCGTGATTTGGTTACCGCAGCCGGTGTACCCAACGCTCTGCCTATCCAGGCAACGGCGAGAAATTAAAAAATCCTAGGGAGTCGAACTTCCTGCATGGGCCTCGATGTGAAGTCCGGCTAGGTAGTCTCCATGTAGGTACTATGATACGGAACAGTTTATAAGTGGTGGATATTATGGGTACGCGGATGTCGGTGGTTATTTGTTTGCAATTGACGAAGTAAAAGGGGATATAGTGAGCATGTTATCGGGGAGTGGATACATTGTTTCATGCAGGGGACGTGAAGAATAATGGGGTGAATATTATTGTTTCATCGTGGAAGGGTAGGAAGTCGCGAGGGTAGAGAGTTAGGAAGGAAACAATATTATGATGTGGATTCTACTTGGTGTACCAGTGCTGTTGCCGAGCGGATAAGGCTGGTGGCTCTAGAAGCTATTAATCTAAGCAACTGGGAGATCCAGGAATCGAATCCCGGGTCGGGCCTAGTAGTGTGGGTTTTTCATTCGAGAGCAATCACGGTTTTCTAATTCGAACGGCTTTCTCAAGTTCAAAAGATCCAAATTTATCTTCAAATTTATGAATTGGATGACCACCCGACGTGAACTTGTAATTTAAAAGCCGTTGCCTCTCCTACTTCGGTGGTCGCTTAGCGTCGTAAAAGTAAATAAGTCTTTCAAGCCGATTATTAGTTAGTAACTGACGGGGATTATGTATGTATATGGTTTCCAAACTAGGATGGCGGGAGCCGATACTATTGCCTTTAGGGATGTACCGGAGAAGATGATGGGTCAGGTGGAGGAGGGTACCATGTTGTGTGTAGCAGAGAGTTTGAATGCAAATGTTTGAGTTAGAGGGGTTGATGAATAGGAGTGTATCGGATATTTTGTATGGGTTACGAGGAACAGAGAGGGCAGCGAGTTGGTAAAGTTATACCTTCGTAATGGCATGGTGCTGGCCGGTTCTTTCTTTAAAAAGAGACAGTCACAAAATTGTGTATAGGAGTGGGTTGCACAAAACGGAAGTGGATTTGATAAAAGCCTGTATGGATAATTAAAGCCTGTAAGATTTTAGACGGGGAGCATGTTAGTACGCAGGATAAACCTTTTGAATTAAGTAACAGAAGCATAAGGTAGTGATGGAAGTGGGTCAAAAAATGATTAAATGGTGGTTAGGAAAGGGGCTTGTGGCTGAAGTATATAATAATAGGGTGGCGCGTAGCTCTGTGGAGCTATATTTGAAGGTAGCTGGGGTAGAGAAAGAGTGGGCGCTCTTTAAGTTGGTTTTGATAGATGGGACTAATGATGACTACATTGATTGGGGAGATGACACTATATATCGTGTATTTACAGAGGAGAGCACATTATGTAAAGATAAAACAGCACTCTGTCCGTGGCTGTGAATTTATAATGTTAAACCAGCATTTTTATCGCTATCTCCATTCCTAGCCACTGTCACCGACAATGGCGTCTATATTCAGACACAAAACCACATTAAGCATGTAGCTTTCACCCAGACGGATAATATACAAGCGTCACACTTCTATCAGACTGATATGACTGACATGGTGGATCAGGATAAGCAGGCTTCTACTATTGTTGTCAATTCGTCGTGGCAAATAAAGTTGCCCCTATTACTGGACAAGAGTTTCCAAACTGATGTGTTCATTGTATGTGTGATAGAGATTGGCCAACGTAGGTCATCATGACGACTACTGCCACTTCAAACACTCCATGTGAGATCACAGGAGATGATACGATTGGTGTAGTTGAGCTCGCCTACAATTACAGTGTTCCGGTTAGCAACATATTTGAGGGCCTCGAGGTTGAGGATTATCATACCATGGACAATGCCACCGACATTGTCAAATCTATCAATGTTAACTTTCCCCCAAAACAAACAAAGAAGATAAAGGCAGTCACTTCTCTCAAAATCTGTCAAGATCCCCTTAAGTTTCCTGTCAGTATTACCAATCATGCCACTCCTAACCATCCACCACTACCAGTTTCCAATCATAGAGATGGAGCACCGCCTGTTCCAAATACCACTGAAGCAGCAGGGCAAGCACCTACTTCTACGTGAACAACTTTTAGTAAAGGTCAAGCTAGCCATCGATTTGCCACTTAAGATGGAAACTATAATGTTCCTGCAAAACAAAGGAAACAAGCAGGAATGTATAAATATGTTATCGGATGAGTTGCGTAAAGAGCGCATAGATGTCATCCCGCATAAGACGATGTAGATAATGATTGTTCAGACATCAGTCAGTGTGGCTGAGCACAAAATAATATTTGTAATCGCTGATGATATATACATCCTTGTGCTAATGTACCACTACAACACAATTTGTAACAAATTGTTCTTGACATCGGAGTAAGTGCAACAAAAGTCCCATAGTGGAATATCCAGGCGACATGTGAAACGTTGGAAGGACGATTATGCACATACCTACCATTTATATGTGCAGGGTGTGGATACGATATCATGCCAGGATTCCATTGGATGAACAAATGTTGTATGCTAGGCATTACACAATATAATAAGTTAATGCAGATTGGTGATTCTTATATGTCGAGTTTAGCTACCCACGATGGAATCAGAGATCCTGGAGCTAAAGCAATGGTATGTTTTTATGGCGGACGAAATATCAGCTTGAATGTCTTAACTTGGAGGAAGTTGTTTGGTTATAACGTTATGAATAGCTTCTAGGGTGTCGATATCAATAAACTTCCAACAACAATCTGCGCAGCCAAGTAACATTCGTATACGAGTGTACATCTCCAAATTCAAATATGGAATGTTATTGTATGCAAATTGGGATATACTGTACCGAATAATGCGGATATTTCCAAGACGGACCATACACAACCACATAGCTAAAATAATTTGACTACTAATTCACAGTGTATCTAAAAGAAGGACATAACTAATAAAAACTTTAATATACAAAATAGTAAGACGGTTTTCATCATTTCGAAATACGAGAGGTCTTCCTCCAGAATATATCACTTGTGTAATGGAATATGACCAACTAAATCAGAAAATTATAATAATTAATATTCTCAAAATGACCAAGGGCTGATATAATACTTAATTTGCCACGGCATATCACGTAAGTTCTTTAATTTGATTGTGATCGAATGATGTAATTTACGTTGAATATATGTTTCAAAGCTCCACCAGGCTGGTTCATGTATCAATAAACTGAAAATAATTTGAAATGGTACCGGTGCTATTCAAGTAAAGTACACATATTGTGCTAACAATGACTATTTGATGACTATCACTTCGGAGCAGTGTCATGTGTCCCATTGTGGATATGACATAACTAACAGCACAGTAAATAATCATCAACTATAAAACAAATTGTTGGAATTAATTTTCACTAAAGGCTGTACTAAATGGGGTCACATTTATAATACTTTGACTTTTGACATTATACCCTAAACCTACATATCTAGAGGGGTAATTTGAGCTATTTCAGATTCGCTGGAACAAGTTTCTAATGAATTGCAGTGAACTCATTGCGCTAAATATGAGTATTTTTAGAGATAATTAACATACAACAGTACAATACTTGACATGCGATTGAGTTTCATGCCCCTTATTTTAGTAAAAAAATAGCCGAGGCTATTGTGTCATTGTAATATGGAATTTACTGTCTAGGAAAATTACATATCTTGTATCTCATACGTTAATTAAAAGAACATTATCAACGTAAACACTATCTTAATCAATATACACTTGTATTACATATTTGTTCACTTATATGTTATATGCTTTCCTATGATTGTATTTACTATTTTGTTCTCTCTCGTGGATAGGGAGTGATATATATGTTAAGCCTTCACGAGTTTTATATAACACTTTCTTCACAGTGCTTCTTTTATTTCAACAATTTATTTTAAAGGTTTCATAAAGTTTGTTTCAATGTTAATTGATATTATAGAGCAGAAAATGATCTACCAAATGCTTCAAACTAGAGTCAA
>JAODAI010183187.1:0-10712 GCA_027575025.1 Scotoplanes globosa | reverse complement strand
CTTATATAACATTCAGCCCTTAATTAAATGTTTATAATAATAAGAACGTAAATTACTCACGATAGTTGGGCCTCTCTAATCTGTTCGGTCCTATTGACGATTTGGCAATGACGATACAAAATTCCTAATGAACCCCGCCGAGCCGTATACACGGACGTGGATTCAAATTGCCTTATGACGCTCTCAAATCCAATATATTTGCTTGTTCCTAAAAGCAAACAGCGCCATCTATTTGATATATGTATTCTAATCTTACAGTGTTATTAAACAAAAAGGTTACAGAAAATATTTTAAAACAACCAATACTGAATAGTGGCTCCCTGACTCCATGGGTTCAAAATCATTGGAAGTCTGGTCATACCAAAGACTTTAAAAATAGTATATTTTTCGGTCTCCAATTGATGATCAACTTTCAGTATTGGAGCATGGTCAACAATACAGTGATCCTCAACTAGGAAAACATATGAGAACATCACCATTAAACCACAAGGCTAGAAATGGGTGGTTAAACACTAAATTCTTCCATGCAAGCCATTTGGAGGGTAACTATAATATGCTATATGTGTCATAGGGTAAGCTAAACCTGAATTGCCATAAAATGTAAACTAGTCTGTCTACCTAGTCAGTCCTGTACCGACCCTAGGCAGTTCTGTACCGACTAGTTTTAAAACCTAATCAGCCCTGTACCGACTAGTTTTAAAATCGGATCCACTAGCTTGTATGGACAGACTAGCCTAAAGCTAGTAAAAAAATGCACTGAATTGACTAGTTTATTTGCCTAGTCGGTCTGTTCATAAACTAGTCCGTCTGTTCTAAACTAGTTGAGCAAGCTAGTCCATCTACACCGACTAGCTTTATATGTTAGTCCATTTCCATTGTATACTAGTCAATCTCCACTGACTAGCGTTCTATACTAGTCCATCTATACGAACTAGCTTTGTCCTAGTAAACTTGTCACTGAATTGACTAGCTCTATGCTAGTCAGTCTGACCAGTTATAGTTTTCAGTGTAGGAAATAACAATCTCAACTTTTGGTGGATGGAAATTATTGAGGCGGAAATCCGAATGGTGGAGTGTGGAGCTGGTCTTTATGAACATGCAAAGGGGTATGTATTTTTCCTGGTTGTCTGATATCACAATAGTTTGAGATAAATATTACGATCAGATAACAAGTCCATTACACTAGGAATATCACTACAGAGAACATACTGCGAATAACCTGTTATATGCTTATTACCTTGTAGGTATTGCACGAGGTTTTGGTAGAATATAATTATTTATTTGCGAGACATGGCAGCATGGGTTATGCTATGTGTCAGCCTGAATAAGATGTATGTTTCTTCAATTGGCTTGCAGTGAAAGGAGTTGGGTATAACCATATAATTATATTACTCAGATGGCTAGTTTTTTATATGTGTGAATTATATCTGGAGATGTGTGGTATGATGGCCGATATGTATGAGCACGATTTAATCAGGGGCTCTGAGCTAGATCATTGTATACGGGGTATGGCATATTTCGAATAAGGTCAAAGACATTGTAAAGGAAAGTAGTAAGTACATGTCTTATTGTATCATGTATATATACGGCTTTAGTCCATATATGTCAGGTGATTGATGTGGAAGGAGCTTTTGGTAGAATATCATTATATATCATTATATATCGTTATGCTATATGTCAGCCGGCATAAGATGGATGTTTCGTCAATTGGCTTGCAGTGAAAGAAGTTGGGTATAACCCTATAATTATATTATTCAGATGGCTAGTTTTTCATTTGGGGGAATTATATCTGGATAGGTGTGATCTGAGGGCCAAGAGGTATGAAAAATGATTCAACCAGAGGCTCTGGGTTAGACAAGTGTATACGGGGCGCATTTAACAAAAGTCAAAGAAAATGAAAGTAGTAAGTAGGCCTACATAACTTATTCTAGCATGTACACATTTGGGCTTGAGTCCGTATCTATCCGGTGATTATAGTAGCATGTATTCAAGTGTGCATAAATTGGATGAAAAATAACGCGGAGTTCAATGATATAGTTGGATGTTATAAGGGGAGTCGCTAGCATAACAGAGAGGTTGACAAGATGGTGGACGTAGTTGGCTTGGCATGTGGAAAGTATGGATGGAGGACTTCTTCCGAAAATGGTTAAGTCGTCAATGGGAGATGGTAGCAGGGAGAGGTGGAGGCGTCGGTTCAGGTGGAAGGATATATTGTGTTAAGGGTGAGGGGATGAAGGGTTATTCAGGGTATTTTTTTAATGCAATTACCTCATTATTGTACGTGGTTCAGTCCGTTTTTTATTCTGGTATAATAGTATGCATTGTCGGGAATCTAAAAAAATATTGGTTGCTATGGTAACCTGTTGGGGCCTCCGATTGGCTAAACACGGGGACATACGTAACTGGAGATAGCAGAAACATGTGGGTGTCGTCTTTGTGTGAGTTGTACATGACAATATTTTGCACAAAAACATAAAACCGGATTTTTAATTTCAAGCACCACTACTGTCTGATATTGTCTTCCTACTGAGAAAGTACATTTAAAGTTGGCCGTATATTCTCAAATATAATGTGTAGACAATTGCTATCATGTTCATTTAAATGCCATTGAAATTGTCGAAATTGTATTTAGTAAATTAAGTTTTAGTCCTACATGTACCATTACTTTTATGATTATAATTCACCTTTAAATAACGAGAAAGGACTGCGGAAAATTATGTCCATACCTACAACATAGAGCCTAACCAGCTAGCCTGACACTAGTAACATCCTAGGTTATGTCTGGTATTTAGACCGGGTCAAACATAAGTTTGCGTTGTATTTTGAAGGTATTACAAGCCAATACATGATTAATTATATATGCATATATTATGTTACAGTAGTAACATATTGAAGTGGCATAATTGGTCATAAATACTATAAAATACATAGTATGTAGCCTAACTCTAACCTTTTTCTATTCAGTTTCCCTGTTTTGTATTCGTTTTCACTTACTAATTTCACTTTAAGAATTTAAGTTATATTTCAGAGGGGATATCATGGGAGGATGCAATAGCATCCTCCACACTCTGCACAAACTGCTCTAGTGTGACCCCCGCAGTGGGACCGTGAAAAACAGCACTTGTGAGGGGCACCAGCCTCTCATAGCGTACATACTTTGATTGACTGATATAGTCAACAGTGTATGCCGCTGCCCGATCTCCGAATGACATCAATGACATGTTAAACAAATTAGTATTTACTGCAAACTTTGGATCGGTTGACGTCTCTCCAGCCACAACCATTACACCAACACTATCTTTAATCGGACGAGTGGTGCCTTTGTACCACTTACATGGGGTCCCAAGCCCATCATTATCGCCAG
The DNA here is from genome assembly GCA_027575025.1 of Scotoplanes globosa. Taxonomy (NCBI): domain Eukaryota; kingdom Metazoa; phylum Echinodermata; class Holothuroidea; order Elasipodida; family Elpidiidae; genus Scotoplanes; species Scotoplanes globosa. The sequence continues at coordinate 7,348 of JAODAI010183187.1, read as the reverse complement.
GCGGTGTCCACTACGAGACGTCCGGCTCAACACCAAACTCCTCACATAGCTGTTTGAATGCCCCAGTACTATAAATATTGTCCAAGGGGTTGAAGTTATCCTCATCAGGAAAGCGGACTTCAACGCGATGTAAAAAACGACGAGTGGCAAAGTAAACGTGAAACCTGTATATCTGGCGTACATTCCAGTCATATGTCATATGTTCCGGACCAACACCACATCGGCGGTAGCGAGCCAGAAGACAAAGTTGAGCTGGGTCTGCCAGAACATCATCGGATCTTGACGCTAGAGGGTTACCCCATCGTCATTTCTTATTTTGAGAATTTGGTAACTACATGTATTAAATATATTTCGAAATTTAACGGTAAATTAGTGTCCACCGGCCTTTGGGTAAATACGCTGATTTACAAGCCCGGCAACACCGGCGGTTGGCGCCGTTTGCCATTTTGGAGTTGGTGGTTGGGTCACCTGTGTGTGGGTGAATGCGTGTGTTGTCGTAATATTTGTTTACTTAGTATATATAGGTGGTAAATCATTCTCTAATTTGTAGTTGAAAGCGATTGTGAAGGCCCACCCAGTACGTTTGCGATGGCCTGCTGTGCATCCTGCCTCCCCAATGTTCGCCCACGTTCCAGGAGCACCTCTTCTTCTTTTTTTATTTATTTGTTATTTTGTGTTCGACTGGCGTTGGTTTCCATGCAGCGGCCTTCAGTGCATTGTATCGCTCAAAGGTATGTGATACTGTTAAGCTTGGTCGCGGCAACGGTCGCAACACGGGTGTGCTTCCTACGTTTCTTATCCAAGCGACCCTTCATAAAAGCGCACATAACCCCTGCAACACCGCTGACGGTAGCAGCCACCTCAATTCCGATAACTACTGGTATGGCGACAACCGTGGTTAGTAACGCGAGACCCCCTATACCAAGGCCAAGGGTGGCAGTTGTGAGAGCCATCTCAGTCTTAGACACGGCCCCAGATGCACGGGCGTACTTACGGGAAAGCGCCTCACGATCCCGCAAAAGACCCTCTCCGAGTCGAGCCATTGACTCAAGTAATTACAATGTTTGTTATTGAAATGAATTCATTAATAGGTGTCATGTCCCTTTTCAACGCAAGAGATACATGAACCATCCAAAGCCTTTGATATACCAGTTAGAGCTACTGGTGTATAATCATCGTTACTTCATATTCAAACTGCTGACATTGCGATCATAAGTTTAGTGCTCAATCAACTAACCTAACTGGTCAGTACTCACTCCCTCCCTCGTGTACGGTCATTGACTCAAGTAATTAAAACGCTTGTTATTGGTATAAATGAAATTAATAACTATACTGACTTGAATCGATGAGTAGATTTAAGTCATACTAGAGTCACATATTTTGGAAACTTTGACTCAACTCCAGTCATATCATTTCTTAAATTTACTCGAGTCCCAATCTTGTTTGACACGACTCTGGCCTCTTGATTTAATGAACCCAAATGGCACGACTCGAGTCAGTATTTAAAATGACTCGATTCGGGTCAACTCCAGAAACTCTGCCAGTTACACCAGTTAACTTCTTTATGTTACAAAATGCTAAAAACTTACTCGCCATTAAATGTATTGGTTGTTTCCGTTAATTGTCAATCTCTATATGGCGCATAGCCTATCGCCTACAGTCAATAACTCGTGTGTCATACATTTATGTATTTATCATTTATTTATTAACTGATATTTATACAGGGTAACTCGATCAGCAGAAGCTGGTATGCTGAAAGGCCTTGTCAAACAATAATATATAATCAAAAGTTAACAATGAACTTGGGAACTCGAATACATTTGGGAACTCCACTCGTGGTCGGAAGGTCAGGAGTTCTAGTGCAGAGTGATGATGTTATATTTCAATGGCTCTAACTGATAGCGTCAACAGCTTTGGGTGACTCTTATAATATATGCATTGAAATAATCAGGAAACCTAATCAGTCAATCGATCGACTCGAGTCATAGCTTTAATCGACTCGAGTTCTTGAATTAAATAAAGTCAAATGACTCGGACTCGTCAGAATTTAGTCGGAATTTCAATTGATTGGGGTCAAGTGTCTTACTTAATCAAACTAAATGATTCAGACTCGACCAAATTAAGAAATGCAAATGATTCGATATTCGATTTTAGTGATTATGTCAATATACACATTGTTATTTCTAATCGTGATAATGATGTTACATAATAGTTATACAATATATATAATTTTCAGTTGCATTTTACTTGTACAAAAACCTTCATCAAATGTGAGCAAGGTATTATGGCAGAAAGTCATGAGAGCAAACCACTCTCACGACAGTTCAAATATATGAGTATGTCCCCAACTTGACAATTGATGTGTCCGGTATGACTTTTAAATATTATTTTAAAATTATATTAAAAACGTCAATATTTTGTAAAGACTTGATGCAACTAACAATTTTGTAATATATGTTGTAAATGATGAAAATAATGTGTGCACTGTAATATTTTCATTAATCTTTAATTTTGCCTAATTCAATATGATGATGACTATGTTGCAGTGGATGAAAATGAAATTTAAAAGCTTTGGCTTCTGGCTCATATAACTGTGTCATTGAAGGGGCCATTAACTACAACCAATCAAGTTAAAGCCAATTAATATTGAATATCAAAATGAGATTCCTTCCAATAACATGAAATACTGCCAATATCTGTTTACACAACTCTTTTATGCCACATAACTATTGAGCAAATGACAAACAATCAGTGTGTAAATATGTTACACAGTGGGTTATGTAGCCAAATGGTACACAGCGTATGTGCATAGTTGTGCAGAAATGTCACACAATGGTTGTGCAAATGTGGATCTTCATCACACAGTAGTTGCTAGGTTTATATATCCACCAGTGGTTGAGTAGTATTTTACACAATGTGTGTAAAATCTCCCACAACCAAATTAACAGTGTAGTTATGGCACCATGCAAGCATTGCCGGTGAAATTAACCATATCTTACCTAGGGGTATAATTCCCACCACCCGCTCTTAACATTGTTTAAGGTTGACCAGAAATCGCTGCGGATATGTTTTTTTCTTCTATGACCTTTTTCTTAAATATGACACCACAACCATCCATATAAGCCCCGTCATGTTGATGTCATATTAACTTTAAAAAATGTTTAAAAATGTGATTTTTTGCATACACTGGTAAAGCTCTTACCAAATGAACTTGGAATAGTGTATGTTATAACACGGTTATTTGTAAATTACTTAACATTAAATGGAATGTGGAAGTCTGAACTTGTTAAAAAATACAAACCTATTTATTTCAAACAATAAAATCCCCACAAAATATAGCAATAACATACATAAAGAAAGAAGACAATAGAATATATAGAAAATAACGAAAACTCTGAAAAAACAATGAAATACATACAAGAAAAATACTAAAACAACACATTAATGTAATCTTTGTTAATATCAGTTTGCAAATGTATTTCCAATTTATTTACCTCTCTTTATATTTGCCTTTATATTTGGTTTTAGTGAAGTTACATTATATTTTACGTGATGTTTTCGGTGATTTTCAGGTTTTGGGAGAAAATTAGCACATTAACATGTTAATCAGCATAACATTAACATTTCTTAAAAAAAATGAATTTATTGGCTGCATGGTGTGCATAAATTATGTTTACATAGGCATGCACAGTTTCAAATCATCCGGTTGGTCAGTGGCTGAGATACAAGGGGGAGAAGTACCCCCCTCCCCCCAGTCCGCAGAGCTCAAAATAGCCCATGTAAGATAGGGTTAAACTAGTTATTGCTTGGGTAGTTAAAACCTTATTATGTAATGAATACTAGTTACGCAATAAAACATATTAGTATAATAGTATTTTGTGAAGGATGCAGGTTTTCTATGAAATGTGATGACCATTGTTTGGATAACATTATTATTTCGCTGTTCAACCGTAACTATGACTTACTTTGATGGACATTTTCACTGTGAGGTGTTTCAAAGTTAATATTATATAAATGTTACTTAACTTAAATACTATTTGTAGGTGGTGTTATATCAATTTAAATTAGTTCACATTTCATATTTACTCAATAAGCAAACAATGTCTTGTTAGTTAAATGGAATTGAGGACATATTCATTTTACTTACTTTGCAACCAAATTCCATTATATATCAATTACACGACTACAATTGTCCAATCAAATACAGAGTACAACGTTGGGAGTTGTATAAGGACGCATATCCTCTGAACCATCATTTATAAAGGGTACGGTATGACCATTTATGAACAGATCACCACAAATACTATGATCACAATACTCCACCTTGATCACCACATACACGATGATCACAATACTCCACTTTGATCACCACAAACACGATGATCACAATACTCCACATTGATCACCACAAACACGATGATCACAATATACTCCACATTGTTCACCACAAATACGATGATCATAATACCCTACCTTGTTCACTACAAACACAATGATTACAATATTCCACATTGATCACCATAAACACGATAATCACAATACTCTACCTTGATCACCACAAACACGATGATCACAATACTCAACCTTGACACCACAGACACGATGATCGCAATACTCTACCTTGATCACCACAAACACGATGACCAAAATACTCTACCTTGATCACTACAAACACGATAAGCAATATTCAACCTTGATCACCACAAACACGTTGATCACAATACTCCACCTTAATCACTACAAACACGATGATTACAATACCCCACCTTGATCACCCCAAACACGATGATCACAATACCCCACCTTGATCACCACAAACACGATGATCACAATACTCCACATTGATCACCACAAACACGATGATCACAATACCCCACCTTGATCACCACAAACACGATGATCACAATACTCCACCTTGATCACCACAAACACAATGATCACAATACTCTATCTTAATCACCACAAACACGATGATGACAATACCCTACCTTGATCACCACAAACACGATGATCATAATATTCCATATTGATCACCACAAACACGATATACACAATACTCCACATTGATCACCACAAACACGATGATCACAATACTCCACCTTGATCACCACAAACACGCCGATATAAAACATTCATGTTCACCACACTGAGATGATAATGCCGTATTGGCAGAAGCGGGTTTCAGGATATTGGGGTAGTTACTCATACTTATTATATGTTTTGAATTACTTCAACATTGTTGGGGTGTGATTTGGTAATGGTGAGTGTAGCTGCATGGATATCCGTGTTCCGGGAATGGAAGCATATTCTGATTGTTGGTAAGTAGGCAGGTTGGAGGTCAACCTCAGTCCCTGCCCTCTTTGGCGATGAGTTGGGATGATGTGAGACTTATAATGTAAAATTCAATTTAATATATAATTAAATCGAAAGCTTGTGAATTTACTCATTTGGATATGTTAACTGGTGTTTTGTCCAGATCACGGCATGGTCCTTCGTAGATTGTGATAGTGGTGCCGGAAGTTTATGTACTGTTGCATGAGTAATATATCAACGATAACAAATTTGCCTGGACACAAACCAGTAATCAGGCTAAATGTTATACTATAATACATATACTAGCCCACTTCATGTCACATACTCAAATAATCACCCGCAACTAAAAGCAATGTGATTTTGTCATTATCATGAGGCCATATGGCCCTCGACGACCCCGGCCCCTCTCTCCCCACATTTTAGACATTTTACCGCTATTTTTACATAGTATGTTTGAAGTTTGAGGATCCATCATACTGTTGCATGTTAATTAACGGTTCTGAAGTATATAGTTCCCAAAACTTGCTAAAGCTACACGAAAGATAGCAAACTGCATGAACACCCCTCTCTACCTCTCGAATCCCTAACACCTGGCTAGGAAGAAGTCGTCACCAACTGACTATCGCATCATTGGCCATGTAGCTATGTACCTCCCTCTACACATAACTATGACCCTTCAATGCACATTGACCATATAGCTATGTACCTTCCTCTACACATGGATATGACCCTTCAATGCACATTGGCCATATAGCTATGCACGTCCCTCTACCCATGGCTATGACCCTTCAATGTACATTGACCATATAGCTCTGCACCGCCTTCTACTCATGGACATGACCCTTCATTGCACATTTGCTATATATAGCTCTGCACCTCCCTCTACACACGGCTATGAACCTTCAATTCACAATACCTTCACTAACTGACTATCGCATCATTGGCCATATAGCTCTGCATCGCCTTCTACCCATGGATATGACCATTCAATGCACATTGGCCATATAGCTCTACACCTCCCTCTACCCATGGATATGAACCTCCAATGCACAGCACCATTAATAACTAACTATCGAATCATTGGCCATATAGCTCTGCATCGCCTTCTACCCATGGATATGACCCTTCAATGTACATTGACCAAGTAGCTATGCACCTCCCTCTACACATGGGTATGACCCTTCAATGCATAGTACCATCACTAACCGACTATCGCATCATTGGCCATATAGCTCTGCACCGCCTTCTACCCATGGGTATGACCCTTCAATGTACATTGGCCATATAGCTCTGGACCTACCTCTACCCATGGCTATAGCCCTTCAATGCACATTGGCCAGATAGCGCTGCACCTCCCTCTACCCATGGGTATGACCCTTCAATGTACATTGGCCGTATAGGTCTGCACTTCCCTCTACACATGGCTATGACCCTTCAATGCACCTTGTCCAAATAGCTCTGCACCTCCTTCTACACGTGGCTATCAACCTCCAATGCACACCACCATCACGCAGCTAAATCCATCTCAACACAATCGTTCCATCTCAATATAGAATACCTCCGTCCACGTGCGACATCGTCATTTTCGGGAGTCTCACATACACACCATTAATAAAACCCGTAATGAATTGTATATCTTCATACGAATACCGACATAAAACACCATTAACATAATACATATTACTTCACCTAATTGCCTCCAACCAAAGCAGTGTGCTCTTGTCACCATGGTGACGCCCTCCTCGATATCCTCTCCACGAGCTTCCAGCAGTCCAGTTTAGGCGTGTCATTGTTCCTTTGTTTTATTTGTTCTAAACAAAACCCTAACCAACTCTGTAAGCATATTTTGGTAATTTTCCATTTTGACAATTATGCCGCTTTTATTTGTCCGTCAGTGGGCTATTTGTTCTTTGTTGGTTCTGTTTAACGGCTCATTTCTAACCTTCCAGTTTAATAGCCGCGTCCTCGGAATTTTTTCCTAGTCGAGGATCACTGGATTGTTGACCATGCTCCAATCCCATACGCTGAACATCAA
>JAODAI010183076.1:0-10713 GCA_027575025.1 Scotoplanes globosa | reverse complement strand
CCATTTTTTTCTTGTCTATATTTCTAATACAACAGGTCCAAATGTAACAGTGTCTATATCATTAATATCGCATTGCGCTTTGACACCAATATTAGCAAAGTAAAATGAGTTTTAACCCTCAGAAAGAAAAAAAAAATTAGAAGAGAAATTGATTGCTCTCTTGAGCACTTTTCAGTAGCGCCTTGGAGCGCGATCGCGCCGGCGCTCCTTATAAATGTATGGATATACCTAATTTTGATACAAAACAGGCATATAATAACAACTTCCAATACCCTAAATTTCAGAAGAATGCATCTATAGACACAAATAAAGCAGGCCACAGCAGTACTTAGATGTGGGACCACCATCTCCCACTCCATCATATATTATGTCACGAATCTGATAAATCTGATTAGATTATTGAAAATTTGGCTTGCCACAGACAGGGGTAATATAACAACTAATTTGCAACACAACTGTATTTCAGAAGTAGGCAGTAGGCACACTAGTTGCAGCTCCCCGATTGCAGCAAACCACCACAGAAGTTAGACATGTGGGACCAAGCACCGTATCGCATTCCATAATTATCTATACCACAAAGAGAAGCTGCCAAAGCGCAGTGAGACACTTTGGACTACATAACTACTTTTACCTAATTATGTGGGGTTTTGAGATTGTTTTGAGTAACGTTGCCATCGCTGCCTACCTAGGCAATGATAACGTCAAATTATGCAACACCTGTCAATGTAGGGTGCCCATGCTGGTAGGCTTACACACAGTAGTAACCTACGATTATTTGTGAATATTGACGAACAATTTACTGTTTCAAAATTGGTCATGCAACACAGCGATCATATTTCACTATTTTGAATTTGTCGCAAATATTGCAGGTTGGTTCTACCGTGATATCAATTGTCTACCGTGATATCAATAGGTATATGCAGAAAATTACCAGTGCTGTAGATATGTTTGTGGTGGCTATCTTCCTGGATTCACCTCATCCGTGGTCTATTGCAGATGCCAACTGCCTGACTTGGATCTAAAGTCAGTCAATTTTAAATATGTTGATCATAAATATGTTTATTTTGCAATAAATGAAAAATGTGATTACAGTTGTTTTTTAACCGGCAGTGTTCAAAGGCTGAACGAAAAAGTCCAATTATTTCTGAAATGCTTTTTGACACCGAAGTAGAGGGCGATGCCCTAAATGTCTTTCATCTTATTATAATAAATGTCACGGGTGTCGGGTTGGGTGTCTGGTTGGATATTGGGTTGTTTGTGGGGCTGTCCGTCCGGATGTTTGTCCATCAAAGGCTTTTTTTCATACGGCTCCTTGAGTCTTTCAAATTTTGATAACATTTTATGATATAGTGGGGGAGAGTGATTTATCATAGTTATATTTTGGTAGTCATTATCCATTCGTTATTACGTGTGTGTGTTTAACTTGAATAGTATATTAACCGTAGATTATATTCATATGGAATATCCTTCCATACTCAAAATGTAAAGCTTATAGTAGCATGCCTATAATATTAACAAAGGTCGAGAACGAGTGGCGCGGGTAGTAGACACAATGGGCTAAAAGGTAGAAGATGCCTTAAGTAATTCTTAAATGCCATTAATGGATACAATCAGCTGCCATTGTCCATGAAATCAGCACCCATGTTAATATACCACACCCAATAATCGTTTGAACTTTGAATGCGTACCCGACGTGACAATGAAATCACAATTTTAATGAAAAGACCTGGGAGCCCAGTTTGATGTAAATAAATGTGTTGTTCGCAGAGCTAGTTTAATGGCATTATGTAGGCCTGTAAACACCATTAATTCATTCACCCACATATATATATTTAGAGAGGTGTCGTGCATCAATGTTAGAGCTACGGTCTAGTAGGATTACGTGTTCAGAGACTGACGGAAGCACTTCACTGTGTGTTCAGGGTTTGACCTCAAATGACCTTTGTCCTCCACCAAAATTTACACAAACAGTATATGCATTGGGGTCAACCTTCATACCAAGTTTGAACAATATCGTACATAGACTTTTGGAGAAAACGTATTTACAAGCCATTTAACAGGCCATTTCTGTACTTCAGTTGTAAGGACCATACGTCACAATAGTCTTGATAAAGACGTTTGTACAAAAAATGGCGTCCTAAATTTGCAAATTTCAAACATCATTATATTGAGAACGGAATATCCGATTTGACTCTAGCTTGAAGCATTTGTTAGATATTTTCTGCTCTATAATATCAATTAACATTGAAACAAACTTTACAATCCCTTTAACTCTCTCTCCAAACTACTACGTGCACTTGTTTCAATTCGTAACATGAAGGTAACAGTTGGTTTGGTGTTTCTTATATACGTGTAATAACTAATTTAAATAAACTGTTATATACAGTGTTATACTTACGAAACGGAAATCATTGTATTTGTGTCGCGGCTTATTTTCCAGCATGCAGTGTTATATTAAAATAATATAAATAGTTCCCCGACGGATTCAACAATTATTATTCATTCGTACCCCACCGACAACGCCACTGGAGCCGTCGTTAGTTGGAGGAGGGTCGTCCATCCTGTGGCAATTACTTTTAAGTTATAATCTATTTTTTTCTCTCCCATTTTATTTTTTCACCTTCCTCATTTCTGTGGGGGGGTACTCTGCCCCCTTCCCCCCATTGGCTACGCCACTGTATATAATACATGTAAATTACAACTTCACGTCGAGTGGCCGACCATTCTTAAAATTTGAAGTCAAATTTAGATTATTTTCACTCAAATTGAAAGCCGTTCGTATGGGAAAATCGTGATTACTCTCGGATAAAAACAGACTACTAGACCTGACCTAGCTTCATGGCTCCAAAGCCGCTAAGCCTAACCGCTTGGTCACAGGTCTTCGTATCATCAATCGTGGTAGAAGTGACACTGTATAACTAACTTCATAACTTGTTTGCATTTTACTCTATTAAAATACATTTATTCACTTGTTGAGTTGATACTTAACATTCTAGCTGGCGCCTTGAGCAGTTGCTCTTTTGCTTTATGAGTTTGGCGCTTTATAAGACTCATTCATGTATTAGTATTATTATTATTACTATGTACGCACAGAATTGCAGAATTTAACCCCAGTCGCAATTATACTGCGAATACTCTATTTACCGTTTGCACAATTTCATTACTGTGAATATCACGGGCGAAAACTAGATCAAAATGTTTATAGTTTTCAACTTACTCGATCATATACAACAGTTAATGACAGATGCTACAATTGTACACTGTGCGTGTTTGTACACTTTCGACCTACCATAACCCATCTATCGCAGGTGTGAATCTATGGATATTCTATAAATGTCCATTAATCATTCCAAGTTGAAATAGGAAACTATTCCATTTACCGAATTTCTTATATTTATGGAATATAGAAAAAAAATCTACCGCCTGTATCCCGAACAAGTGGTGAGGAAGAATACTGACTGCCGCATCATCGTCCAGAGCTTTCCACCTCTCATAAAATCCCCAATGTAGTCATTCCATCCCAAAGAGGTCTCCCCCACCTCCACTATACCAGCTTACATTGTTGGAGTCGGCTTGCATCTACATGCTGCACATTCCCCGCCCACACACATACGTCCCCTTATTATTATTAAAATATATGCCTGTATCCTCAACATAATATTTTCGACAACAGCTATAATTCATAACAACGAACAAGAAAAAAACATTTTCACATTCACTATTTTCACAAAACAAAATAGCTGCATATAGCCTGAACATATTTTCGACAACAGGTATGATTCATATAACAATGAACAATAAACACCATTTTTACAAAACAAAAAGGGCACAATTATCATGAACATTGGTTGTATCTACGGTTGCACTTTTATTGTATACTAAATTACCTTCCAAGTCGACTTCAGACATGACGTCACAATGTATAAATAGGACTCGCTCTGCTCCAAACATTGCGCTGAATTCTTGTAGCGTCTTCTCACCCGTAGTCTTATCATAGTCAATGATGCCAACCAACTGAGCATGGGTAAATGAAAATTGTGAAAGAATACATAAATTATGACACTACCCAGGGCCAAGCCAATATGGGCCTGGCATGGGTATACCACCTGGGCAATATGGGAATCTTTAAATGGGCATAATATTAATGTGTACCCACGACCCATATGGCCCCCATATGGGCATGCCCATATTGGTCACTTTGCAGATACTTCCCATATCGGTATTATATGGGAAATATCTGGGAAGCGGCCCGTACCTGTTGCGGGTGCAAGCATGATATGGGCCCATATAGACATGCCCATATTGGTAACTTCCCAGATGCGTCCCAAATGGGCATTATATGGGAAACACCTGGGAAGCGGCCCGTGCAGTATCAGTCGTGGATGCAAGCATGACATGGGCCCATATGTTCACCGATATGGGGCCTATATAGGTTTGTTGTCTGGGTATCCACACTGTTATACAGAAACTAAGTAGTATCCAACTAATGTTTAATGGAAATATATCTCGTATTACACGAATATCAAGCGAGTACACTGTAAAAACACATTGGTCAAACTTGACCAAGTCACGGAACCAAATTTGGTCAAACTTTATGTGCAATTTCACATTGCAATTTTGAACATATTTTGTTTGGTGCATAGTTAACCGTTACCTGTATACACAATGGTCAAATTTAACCAATATTGGGTCTACTATGGGCCCAAAAAATCAATGGGACATTGCACACAAACTTTGACCAAATTTGGTTCGGTGCATAGTTTACCAAGACGTGGTCAAATTTGACCAATGTGTTTTTACAGTGTATGTATAGAAATGTTGATTGCTATTGGCGATTTGGCTGACAAGGGCTCTTATTGACATGGTGACATGGGGTACCTTCACTCCCATGGCTATCTTATCAAGTATTACGGCAGACCTCCAAGTGTGCTCCTTTAAGATAATAAAACAGCGCCCTCACTGAATAAAAGACAAATGACAATTGCACTATTTGTACTTTGAAGTCCTTCTCGTTCATATATTTATCTTTGTACTCACCTTGGCGCCTTTACTTAGAAGTCTTTCAGTAAGTCCCTTTCCTATGCCGCTAGCACCCCCTGTAATAACCGCACATAGGCCATCGATCTTCATTGTTACAAATCAAAGTACTGATGACAATAAAAGTATCTTGGTGAGTTAGAAAATAAAATGGTAAAAATACACATATAATAACGCGACAAGGTACCATTCAACATATGGAACCAATACTACATGCACAGTAAATTTATGTTGACAACAAGAACACAATCGAGTAATTTGGACTCTTATCTTTGAACCCTAATTAATTGAAGAACACACAGATAGGAAGCTTATCTATTTATGCGTGATCAGAAATTACTTGTTTGTTTGCTTGTTTGATACAATCCTCCCTTACAGGAACTCGCTAGAACCCTAAACAGGTACGTATATACGTAAGCTGGCAAGCCAGTCTCGTGTCACAACGCACAGTTTAACGTCTATGATTTAGTGATAACAGACAGAATACCACAACCCAGAAACTAGACGACAATTTTTATCTACGAGCAGCACTGAGATCCGAACCCGCGACCTTATATGAGTGGAAGGCACGGATCAAACCACTGGACCAAGCGCTTAAACCAAGCGCTTAAACCAAGCATGACGCACGACCCACGCATGACCCATTGAAACACAGGTGGGTAATATTGGTCAGTGTGCTATTTCATGTTATATAGGTTATTGGGACTATCGTTAGCCTCTCAGAAGGTGAAATAAAATTAAAATATAAGGGAAATTATCCACGACAGAGGTCCAAAATCAAACAAGGAAACATGCGTAAGCTTTTTGCTTTATCTGGTTCCTGTTGTTTTCCATTTGCTTTCATTGTATACATGTAAACATGATTTATTTTATTTTCATTGATTTATATGCTAAGTGTTTTGAAAATGCATGCATGTAAAATATTGCAACTGGAAAATAAACGAAACAGTGACGAAACGAAAATATGAAAAATATAATTGTATTTCCTGACAGGGGAAAAATCGCCCTGTTTGATACATAGGATCATATTGATTGGAACGAGTATACCCAATGATGGATATATATTTTTTCGGGGAGGGGGATTCCGACATCTGGTAACGATATTACTGATTTTGCAAAGATATTGATCTGGCAGTGACACTATCTAAGCGGAGCATCACTATAGGTGGCGCGGATCGTACACAATATTATTTTTATCTAAATGAACAACCCATATGACCGGAAACAGCACTTCTGTCCCATGCTTAATTTAGTCTATCATAAAAATCAATTTATAGCTAATAAAACGTATATAATTTGAAGGCATAACCTAGGCCTAGCCTATAACGTTAGGCCCGCTTAGCATACCACCATAAGGCTAGGCCCCGTTTGTACTCAAATTTAGTACAAAAAGTTGCTTAACATCTGTCACTACCCTTATGGGTCTTAGACGACGCCTACCCTAATTCAAGGGTTTTATATGTACGACGTATAGCACTTTATAACCAGATACCATTCCCGACATCATTGTTGTTGGTTGTGTTTAACGTAACGGCTCATTTCTAACCTTCCGGTTTAATAGCGCCATCCTCGGATTTTTCCTAGTCGAGGATCACTGGATTGTTGACCAGGCTCCATGCTCCGAAGGCAACATGTACCATTATCAAAGTCTTCGGTATGACATCGACACGACCTCCAAGGGTCTCGAACCCTAGCGGGCACGAAACCACTATCTGGTCTCCCGGGTTGCTGGCGGATGCTCTAACCACTAACCAATGGCCCTGACGCGGCTCGAACTCTCAAATATAGGATCGTGAATGCAAAGCAATCCAATACCACAGCGGCTACTCATATAAACAATAAATATACCTATATTCTGGAACTTTTTTGTCAAATCAGTCACGGATCTCCACATCCTTCAACTATCGAGCGCCAATACAATTGGCGCGGAGCGTACCGACATTTTTTGGTCTGGCAAAGGTGCTTAGATGCGAAATGGTGCTATAATTGTGCTATCTGTTTGACAATCTATTTTAAGTGACATAGGCCTGTTAAATTTACTTTTCAAATAACAAATGGACAATACGCAAATTGTTTTATCTTTTGCTTAAATGAGAACCAGTGCAAATTCGAAATGGTTAGCTGTGACAATTTGTTTAGAGTTTCTTCACAAAGACACACTGTACAGTATTTTGGCATAACACGCAAAATGTCAGCGTTGCTATATTTAATCTATGAACATGATTGCGACGGCATAGTTCTTATAATAGTTAAAAGATCAATAACGTAGGGGGTAGTCCCTGTAACGTGTGCACATCCATTCCATCAGCACCGAAACAGCCGGGGATTCAGGATAATTAGTTCGAGTTTATAAATGCAGTATATGTGTGGTAAATATGTGTGGTCGATCGGCATCCCCCCCATTTTTTAAAATAATAATATCGATGTACATTACTGTGTCCATGACTTGAGGGGGGATTTAAGCTATACAAATTCCACAAGGGGGACCCGGACCCAGTGGACTACGTTAATTTAAGCTGATTTTTTAAAACCGTATCAACATTTCTAGAAGGGGACGCCCGGGCCAGCCGGGCCCCTTCAACCCACCACTGATACCCCCTCGTCCGACAGACGATAACGACCCATAACATATACATGGTCTTTTAATAATCGATTGTGAAATACAAACATTATTACGACACACGAAGCAAGTATTGCAGTATTTGGCATCAACGGTCCTGTAGATTAAAACAATAATTGTATTGCGCGACAGGAGATAATATTGCACCACTCAATTGTCTAGCGTATGCATATATTGCAGCCTAGGATATATTTATAACTTTGAGGAAATATGATGATATGACTTTTTCCACGGACAAAGTACTATTTTAATTGAAATAATAAACTTTGCGTGTTAAGAAAATGGATTATATTAAACAGTCCATCCATGGTATTCACTTTTCGTTTGAAATGTGGTTAATCACTTTGAGAGACATGTATTCACATTATTGGAACCAATAGAATAAAGAATGGTTTCATCCTAGAAATAATTTGTGAATTTACACATTAATAAATGTTAATTTACATCAATTTATTTTTATCTAACATAAAGTAGTATGTATCAGCATTTGTATGGGGATGGGCGTACCAGTACGCCCTATTGCCGTATTATGAATATGCTATATGGGTATTTAAACAATTAATTATGTTAAATAGCAATAGGGCATACCGTACTAGTACGCCCCGTTGCTATAGGATGTGATACCGGTGGTATATTCTATCATTGACATATTCAATGCTGTATTTGTTATATTTTATACAATTCCCATGTTTTATAATGGCATAGCATATATGAGTTTGTGAAACTTTATATAAAGTAACTGGTTGATTTAATATAGTTACAATTTGTTGTTTTATTGTATATAACATTTTATATTATTCTGAAAAGTGACGATTGTTACACTAATAAAATTTAGTAAACAATTCAAGTTGAAGAACAGAGGTATGTGAAATCCACGATTTTTGTTGACTTTATGTAAAATCTTTCATTTTCAATATAATTATTAGGCTGTTCCATACAAATATTATATAACATCTTTTACATTATGCAAAAATGGTATGTGTTGGAATGGAAGTATATAATATCCATACAAATTGTTTATATCTCTTGAGTAACATATATATTAAAACTCAAATATTCTCATTACACTATAATTAATGCATATTTTAATGAACCACACCTGTATTTATATCTATGTAACATCTTTACCATGTAAAGCCCTTTGAGCTGTGACATCCTGGTCTTAAGCAGGAAAGGCGCTATATAAATATCATTATTATTAGTTCTCGATTTCACATATGTCACCCTTTTTTAATAGTATGATGACATTTGCTTCCTTCCATTCAGAGTGGTATGCGTTTTTCGCTTAGAATTTCATTGAATAGAGATACCATTTATAACTTTCATATGGTTGGCTGTAGTTGAATACCGCTTCCTAAATCCTGCTTGCTCTCTGTGTTGGTTTCTATGTAGTATTCCGGTCATTCTGTTTTGTAATAATTTTGAGAAAATGTTGTAGTTGTAAGAAGATGACTTATTGGTGTGTAGTTCTTGATTTCACATTTGTCGCCTTTTATAATAGTATGATGACCTTTGGTTCCTTCCATTCGGAGTGTCACACTAATTGGCAATCCAAAGAAGGGCCTATATACATAATTAATTTAAAACCCGTTCTTTTTAGAGAATATATAACAGACTGTATATTACAAATAATAAGACAATATTTATAATTACAATTTCCAACCAAACTCAGTTATTTAAAGGGAATTTAGTTATGTAATGACTTACGTTCAATGTACTACCTAAACGTTTTTCATAACTTTTACTGTATAGCACCTTATATAATATTGAGTTTGTTATATAAAACGTAAGTTCGACAATTATACCTTTTGACACCAAATATCTGATACATAACCGCAACCATTATAACATTCCTCAATATACCATATACATTTAATACATGTATATTTAATACATATATGGCTGATATTTGGAGGCAGTTGTGAAACACATGCTCCTCGATTTATCTTTTACGGTAGTGGTCAATATACCTATAAAATGGCATACATCATAATCGTTAGACTAAACATGTCGAACATCTTACAGCTCGGACTCACTCAAGGCTTATCAGTATCGCATTAGTACATGCATGTAATGATAATTAATTATATATGCATACTTTCGAAGTATTAATACAATCCTGATGTGATATTGCGTCATATCTCCAAATCTATATTTTTTATATTAATCCATTGACTGCCAAATTAATTACAACAGCGCCAGAAAACCACAATCGTCAGTGGACTGGTCGTTAGCGCGTGTATGTCAGCGCGTGACCGACTCCCATAACCGCTTACTACAGAGTCACAAAGGCATTCGCTTGTCATCGGGGCGTCCAAAGGCATACTTCGAGACTGGCGTGCTAAAATATATCTGGTTCATGCGGGCACATCGAGCGGCGCATGAGAGTGGTAGGACGTATTATGTTCTCCCTACCGCCGGAGCGTGTTAATACACTTATGACATTCAAGGGGTTAACTAAATACATGTTATATTGTATTCGTACTGTTATTTAACCATTAGATTGACAACTTAATTACAGCAGCGCTAGTGGAGTGATCATCGCGAGGCCGTGTGCGCCTGCGCGCGTGACCGATTCGCATGGCCGCACATTGTCATAAAGGCATTCGCATGACATCAGGACATATAATGGCATATATTGAGACTGGCGTGTTAAAAAATCCCGGGTTCCTGCGGCCACTTCGAGCGGCGCATGACAGTGACACAACGTATTCCGTTCTCCCTCATGCCGGCGCGTGTTAGCAGGCTTGTGACAGTCAAGGAGTTAACAATGGCTTGAATTCCTAAATTGAAATTCAATTGCTATCCAGGAAGACATACCCGCATAGTTGAACCTCATACATGTAGTTCCATATGAATATCCCTGTATATTAGAGGGCATAGTAATGTTATAATGTCCCTAAAATCGATACTTCAACCGCTTCAATTAAAATTATGACTAAAATGATGATTAAATAAAAAGCTAGAGTCAAGTCGAGCCATTTGAATTCTGACTCGAGTCGAGTTCAGGTCATTGGCTTCAAAAAAAATAAAGAGGCTCGAGTCTATAGCCGTGT
>JAODAI010182965.1:0-10714 GCA_027575025.1 Scotoplanes globosa | reverse complement strand
TGTGCATTGGCAAGTCTGCCATGATAATAAAAAAATAAGAAATGCTATGATTTGTAAGTATATTGCATAATATAAATATTTATTTTTTCCTATTCAGGGATCCTTTTCCAGAAACAGTTACAGTTTTAAAGTGTATTATCCAGCTACAAGATCAGTGGAGGACAGGTTAGTCAAATATTTAGATCAGGAGATAATTATTTTATAATTATATTTCTCATATTTAGCAGGGTTATATTCTAAGGTAGTATCTCACAGGACTGCCAGTTTCAGGTAGTGTTTCCTGTATCTTTTAGTCCTGTGAGATACAACCTGCACCAGGTAGTCCTGTGAGATACTACCTGCATTATGTCTGATCAGGTGACATAGGTCAGTGTGATGGTCACTTCCGACTCATTATATCTGATCAGGTGACATAGATCTATGTGATGGTCACTTCTGACTCATTATATCTGATCAGGTGACATAGGTCAGTGTGTTGGTCACTTCCGACTCATTATGTCTGATCAGGTGACATAGATCTATGTGTTGGTCACTTCTGACTCATTATATCTGATCAGGTGACATAGGTCTATGTGATGGTCACTTCTGACTCATTATGTCTCATCAGGTGACATAGGTCTATGTGATGGTCACTTCCAACTCATTATATCTGATCAGGTGACATAGATCTATGTGATGGTCACTTCTGACTCATTATGTCTGATCAGGTGACATAGATCTATGTGATGGTCACTTCTGACTCATTATGTCTGATCAGGTGACATAGATCTATGTATTTGTCTTTATTGTCGATATTATATTATTATTTATTGATCATAATATGTTTTGTTTATTCCTCTCTCTTTCAGTCAAATTGAAGACTGAAATGTGTCCAGTATAAAGAAGATAAACAGCACAAAGAGAGGCAACATGAACATCATCTATATCATGTGATGAGTGTTACCATGGTAACATGATCTGTATCATGTGATGAGTGTTACCATAGTAACATGGTCTGTATCATGTGATGAGTGCTACCATGGTAACTGTCTGGGTTGTATCATATGGTGTTTGGTGGTCAACAGTAACAATGGAAACACTGTATACAGCCAATCAGCAGTACTATATTAATATAACAATAACAATGTAAACATATCAAGATGACAACAATATACTGTTTGCAGTCAATCTTGCACTGACAGAAGCACTGAGATCAGTCCTATACAAATAAACCAAGAAGAAGACCCCACTGCTTGATATACTTACGTTGCAATTCAAAGAACACAACATTAACATATGTAATGATGCAACAAACCTTGCACAATATCGTAATATTGAATAACGATACTTGACCTACTACTACTACTACTAAGATCGTAATATTGAATAGATGATAAACCACCTACTATTACTAAGATCTTAATATTAAATGGATTATACTCAACCTACTACTACTAAGTTCTTAATATTGAATATATGATACTCAACCTACTAGTGCTAAGATCTTCATATTGAATGGATTATACTCTACCTACTAGTACTACTAATAGATGGTACTTAACCTACTATTAGTACTAAGATCTCTATATTGAATAGATGATACTCAACTAGTACTACTAATAGATGATACTCAACCTACTACTAGTACTACTACTAAGCTCGTAATACGTGGAGGAGGATTGTCACTTAGGCAGGGGTGGCGCCAGCGGGGGAACACAGGGAGCTCTAGCTTCGCTGTACCTCCCAGATAAAATTTACAGTTCTCAATCAGCATACCATATCACAATTCTCAGAAAGTACCCTCCAGGGTCGGTTCTCCCCTAAAAGATTAAATAATAAGCATGTCCTATATCTTAATAAATTCCACGATAGCTTAAAAAATCATGTTATTTCTCCATATTCGTCAATATATCATTATAAATGTAACTTACATTGCATCTCAACCCTCTTATATACGACGAAAATATTGTGGGACGGCTAGGTGTCATTCCTTTTCTATGTTTGTTTCGTCCAAGTTGTTGATAATAATGGAAGGCACTAATATAGCCTCGTTGCTTATGTGCCGTTAAGGAATTATATCTCTCTCTCCTTTTCATACTTCCCAGACCAGTGATCAATAACATACAATAAGTTATGTACAAATAACTCTTGAATACTATATGTGATGCACCATGACAGATCAGGTATTATGTCGGCCCTGGGTCATGTTGAGATATTAGTGTATATGTGATGCACCATGACAGATCAGGTATTATGTCGGCCCTTGGTCGTATTGAAATACTACTGTAAAAAGAAACCGGAGCACAATATTGAATACCTTTATTTTGATACCATGCAGCATCAAGAAAATAATATTTTTTAAGTTACTGAACTAATTTACTGGAGTTGGTCTTATTCTATTGCACACATGATCTATTTTTGAGGGAAAACTTGCCCTAAGAATGCAAGAATGCCGACATAATACCCGATATGCCGTGGTACATCACATATGGGGTAATACATTCTATTCCCACAATCGTACATTTATACGGCATACAAAGCAAAAACTACATTTTTGGGGACATGTTTTATGTTAATTGTTGCATGAAGTAGAAATGTCCTCATTGAAAATGTGTCTAAAAGATGTCAGCCATGGCATGTTAAATTCAAATCACAATCCAATTACATCTATTATACACAGGCTGCCCCCACCCCCAAGGTTGTGGAACTCACTTCCTCCAGACGTTAAATTTGCTGCTACTATTGAATCTTTCAAGTCAATAAAAGAGTCCAATAATACAAGAACGATTCATAAATTGGTATTAAGAAACGCTGTAGGGCACTTTCACGTGTCCGCCCACCCAGTGTATGTATGTGAAGTCTTTAAACGTGTGTAGGCCTATATATACTCTTTGTTACTTGTTTAATGTGAGATAATAGACATTGACAGCGGAGCGAGCACATTGTTTAATAGTCAAAGTCATATATTTGTAAGCATTGCAATTATGCACTTGTCAATTGTCAGCTCCATGGTACCCGGGGATATACTGTAGTCGGGACTGTAGCGTAGATGTGCATTTTGAAAACCGCATATCCCCTCTAACTCCCCCGCTATATTTGTGTAATTTAAGTCACGGCCATCATTTCCATGCACGTCCCCGCTAAGCTAAGTCTCAAAGTCCTGGCATAGCATTAGCGGGGCACTATTTTGGTGCACATCCCCCCCCCTAAGTTCTGGCTATGACAAACACACGTGACAAAATTGAATTAATTCGCCAATCAGAAGTTTACGATATTGAGTCCGATGGACGACGTTAGCATTAAGGTTCACTCAAACCATTCAAACAAGAAGCAGACTGGAACATGTTATACCACATGCAGTCAGCCCCGTCGTCACGGTCGCCAGGTAACATGTTTGCATTCACGATCTCTGCTATTCCCCGGGTAAGTCCCGGGATAAAAGACCGCACATCCGGGGTACACAATCCCGGCTAAATATCTGCCGTGCAAAGTAACCCCGACAATGTACTAAAACCATATGGCATCAGATGGGTGCAACAAATGCATGTATACTCACAAAACGATCACAAAATGGAACAAAACAGGAACAAACTGAAGCAATCATAGGTGAAACACTGCCAATTAAGAAAAGAACCTATAGCCTACTGCAACTACCATCTCCAACAGGACTGTGATTCGCCACAAACACTATATCAACAAATTTTAATTGAGTAGTAGATACGTTATATATTAATGATGGACTAGGTTTGTGTAATGATTCCAGACTATTACAATTATACAAAGTAGTAGGCTTTGTCGTAGTTATACACACAATACATCACTGCGGTCAGGGTTCAACGTCCAATTGGGATGGCCATTCTTACAACTAGAGGTTTTACTCCGGGAACTCTGGTTCCCCCCTCTCCACCCTTGTCCGTTCTTTGCATAACAGGGCCTTTGGAAATATGATATAAGGCTTGCAATGGCTAACCAATTAGTTATCCCAATATGACTTTTTGTTTTTTATATTAGAACCCTTAAAAAGTTAGCCAAATTTATTCTATATCAACCAATTGATACAAAATTGAATCTCAATTCGTACTCTGACGTTATATTAGTTTGATACAAAATTGAATCTCAATTCGTACTCTGACGTTATATTAGTATCAACACGTTGTTATATCGTTGATTCTTCTCTCTACTTCGTTTTGTAGATTCCCTAACAACTCAGAAACGCTGTCCAATGGTCACGAGAAGACAATGCCGTCTTGAAACGGTGTCAGTAAGTCAGTCGACGACGACTAGTCTGGCTGTACCTTCCAAGGCCGATACCTCACTCCGCAATACGACGTCATCCAGAGATTATAGATTTAGGTGCAAACTCTGTCAGGAATCGTTAAAGTCGAAGGCCCATCTTTATGAGCACACGTTGGTCCATTCTAATCGCCAGGCATCCCCCCGTCCGCCGACAGTTCCCGCAAATGTTACGGGTGGGAACACCAGACGCGGTTCAACACCACTGAGAGATTATATATTTAAATGCAAACTGTGTACGGATTTGTTTAAGACAAGTTCCAAGCTTAGAAGACACTGCAAGCTTGTCCATTCCAAGTCTGGAGATCAGCTCTCCTGTAAATTCTGCAGCAAGACGTTCACGAGGAAGTATGAGCGCATGATGCACGAAAGGAGACACATGGGAGAAAAGACGCACAGATGCCATTACTGTCCCAAGACATTTATCACCCAATTTGAACTGCTAACGCATGAACGGACTCACACCGGCGAGAAGCCTTATCAGTGCCTAGTCTGCTCCATGAAGTTTGCTGTCGGCAGTAACTGTAGAAGACACGAAAAGTCCCATTTAGCTGAGACCAGCATGTAGTACCCAGTCTGCTCCATGAAGTTTGCTGTCGGCAGTAACTGTAGAAGACACGAGAAGTCCCATTTAGCTGAGACCAGCATCTAGTGCCTAGTCTGCTCCATGAAGTTCGCAGTCGGTAGTAACTGTAGAAGGCACGAGAAGTCCCATTTAGCTGAGACCAGCATGTAGTGCCTAGTCTGCTCCATGAAGTTAAGTCCCATTTAGCTGAGACCAGCATGAAGTGCCTAGTCTGCTCCATGAAGTTCGCTGTCGGCAGTATAACTGTAGAAGACACGAGAAGTCCCATTTAGCTGAGACCAGCATATAGTGCTGTCGGAGCTAATAATTGCGATAGCTGCCAATCTACCTATCCGTCCGTCTATCTGCCAACAATTCATTGAAATGGCTTCTGCTCGTACAGCTTTTGGCGTATTTTGTCGAAATAATCACATCATGTGGTTAAATTGATTCATTGACCCTTATCATACTGTCCACTAAATGTACTGATAATATTGAGGGGGGAGGGGGGGCTGTGCCACCAAACCAGACTGATGTACATGTGCATAGATCATCATCATGTGTTGGTTCATCAACCCGTACTGTGCTCTAGACATACTGGTAATATTGGATGGGTAATTTTGTCCTAAGGGACCAGCTGGGATACATGCATGTGTATTGATTCGTCATGCGGGTGGGTACTGGGTACTTGGAAATCGAGGCCACTCTTTCAAAATCTACAAAATATCTCTCTTCCTACAGCCTGATTGCATGGATTTCGATGAAAATTATAATTGACCATTGGGTAGGCTACCGTAGTCCTTCATATGTGGCGTGTTCATGAATTTGAGTTTAACCCTTAAGGCGGATTTCACACTAAGGTGGTCCAAACACAACTTGACAATTCAAGTTCATTTATTTTCTGGTAATTGGTTAGAATGAGGATAATAACGGCATTGACGATTGACAGACATGTTTTTTACATGGAAAGACTGTGTTGAGAGGAATTTTAGGAGGGCTGGTGTGAATGGCGATTGGAGGGTCAGGGTTGAAATATATAGAGGGTGTCAATGATGCAGCAGTTAATTAGCCTAGTGACATTCCTGCCTCACTCCTTTTTAGGGATACAAGAGGCAAACAGATATAGTGAGAGAGAGGTAGTATGCACAGTGCCCACATTGTAGTATGCAAAGATGCATGGTACCGGTATACATTCTTATCAGTTTCAAGCGGGTGGTAAAAACTTGCCTTGCAACTATCAACCTTTGGGGTATATGGAACTATATATTGAATTTCTTAGAATTGCTTTTTAGGTAGGTCTATATCGATTCTATTAAAATATAATTATGTATAATTACATATACCGGCCACCACCCACCATAATTAATCAACAAACTATATACCAATTTGATACATTTACAAATATTTAGTACATGTATGCAGGTGGTAATACTATTTTAATAGCTGGTGATTTGAAAGTCACGTTGACGATGATGCTCCAAAATATAATGGTATGGGGCTTACTTTTAGCCTATATTTTCACTCAATCCACATGTGATAATGGCATCCTAACCCTAACCCTTGAGAGTGGGCATACACTTGATTTACTAATAGCTTGTTTCGAGTTTGACAATGATATTGAAAATGTAGGCTATAAGTCTATAGATATGGTCTTGTTACTACGCTGTTGTTTTTATTTGTTTCTTAATCGTTACGCCCTGGTTTGCTTAGTATTGCAAATTTTGCCTGAGTTCCGATTCAATTTAAATCATACACGGGTCGTTTTTTAAAGCCTGTATAATCCTGATAATTGCCCGAGTTGTTTGTTGCCCAAAAAATGATATTGAAGTTGATAGCTCCATGATTGGATACAGTAGATAGCCCGGATGTGATATGCATCACTGCACAGTGTAAGCAAAAAGAAACTGTACAAGCAAGTGGTCTTTTGCTGACATAGATAAACGGATTCATAGTCCATATAAACTACTTATATTTTCAACTATACAATGTAATCAATTTGAAGAGAACTTCCTTGGACATAAATATATTAGGGGGCCGGGCTTCTCATGTATCCTGACAATTATAAAACAAAGTCACTTAACATTGACTTTTTCAAGGGCAATATTTTCCCCATTCATGATTTATCTATCGATGGTGTATATATGATATGAATGCTGGCAATGTTCAGTGGTGGTCCAGATGGGGGTCATTTGTCAAAATTATCTGTTTACCCCAATCAGAAATTGTTATTCTATAGTCATATGGTAGCAAATTAATAGTATAATACTGTTAAATGCAATGAAATGACACCACATGCAGAACCTTCATTATGAATTGCATGGTGTTACATTATAACCATAACTTATCATATCCATAACTTATAATATCCATAACTTATTATATATAAATTATTATAATCACGCTTGATCCAGTCGACATAGCTAAAGTTGGCTCTAAAAACAACTTTATGGGCGATAATTTAATGAGCAATGTTCGTTTCTAAAAAGTAAAAGACGTTTGCTGAGTGTAATCATAAACTTGTCATGGTCTAAGTTTTAATGAGAATTTAATCAAATCTCATGAAGTTATAATGGGACCTTGTGAGAAATTTCTCAAAAAAATATCTCATGCGTCTGTCAATTCCTCAAGAAAATCTCAAAAGAATCTATGATAATTTTGTAAGATTTTGGGGAAAGGAATAAACAGTAGATGGCGGAAGTATAATATAGCTGAACACGTAAATTTATCTTGATCGTACTGTGACAGACCTTATGTCTTATCTCTACATTGAAAATATTTATTTGGTAATGAAATTTCTAAACATATTAAAAAATCTTTGGAAAGTCTTTAATAGGCATACTATATTATTTTGTATTATGTAGGCCCTGTTCTTGTTTTGTATTTAGTTGTATATTTAGTTGTATATTTGAGGTCAATCCATCACTCAACTCTCACCAGTGGCTCCAAGTAGCTATCTTTATGGTATTGGCCACACCCCGGTAACTATGTGAATTCATAGGCTAAACCTGGTGAGGGACGTCCATCGAATGTGGAAGTTGAACGGCGGTCCCGGGGCAGGACTACCTGTCTCATTATTCTAGTCTGGCCATCTTTTCTCAAAGAGTAGTCCTGGAGTTATCCCGGATGGTTATTCCTTGCATTTGTTGTATCATTTACCCTGAATTACAATTAACCTATCTGACACTGATATAACCTCACTGTTGATGTGCTGTTAAGCAGTTATCTCTCTCTTCCACCATGTTTATGATATTGATATACGGGTACCAGATTGATATATGGATACCTATGTGTGGATAAAGAAATTATACAATGACAGGGTATTCTAGTTGTAAATATTATGAATCACATTTATAGCTTTATTAATAATATTTGTACTGACAAATTAGTCGAAATGATTTACCCTTTCTGTCGGCTTTGCACACCAATGCCAGATGTCTATTGCTGAAAAATCGCGATGGAATTGCCAATTTACGACATGCAAGAATTTACAATTTTACTGTAATTACAATTACGGAAATTCCTTGCTCGAAGGTGAATCAAATTTCTTTGTCATTAGTGGTTACGAACTGGTGGTTCATAATTACTATACTGACAGAAGATGTGTTTGTGATAATTATCTTGTCAAAACACTCAAAATTGTGTAATTGGTGTAGTTCATAAAGTATAATTGTTCTGTGTCCACATTTGCAAATTTGAACGTTGTATAAATACAATTGAAATATATGGTGATTTCTATATTTAAATGATCACCTTATATTTTTTATAATGAATTGTATTCACATTTGCCACATTCCTCTTTTGACAAACCTACAAGAGTAACTGATTATCGTTTAATCTTATGTATAAGAAACTAGGGTCAGGCCCTATACATATAGTACTAAAAAATCTGTGATGTGATTGGTCGATTCTCATTTGAAACACGGAGCTATAATCAGTTGGTTACGCGGCATATATAGTGCTATAGCAGTGATAGAGCAAGTCATAAAAGTGTCTATTAAACTACTTTGCACAGATCTTACTTATTTTAAAATACATGTGAAATCATTTTTATTTTCCATGTAAATGTATGTATATGTTTCACTCAAGTTCATTATTTTATTGTACAGCGCCTAGAGCAATCACTTGCTGGTTGAATTGGCGCTTTATAAGTCTATTTATTATTATTATTATTTACTTTGAACTATATTTCAAATTATAAATTACATAAGTATTGAAGGTATAAAAATCACAGTTGCGTGGTTGGAACAAGACATTCGTTCTCTCCCAGGAAATCTAAAACAAATTAATGTACATATCGCATTTATACTTTTTTTGTCCAGCTAAGAAACACTGACAATTAGTGCTTATTCAGTCATCTGTTTGTACTGTCCATGTACTGCATGCTGCCTATCAACTTGTGAGCGATAATTTATTGATCAACGAAGAAGTCATGTGGCACCGATTTGGGGCACCTTTAAGCTTTAATTACCAGGATTTAGGCTATTACCGGCCATCTGCATTATCTTTCTAATGTGCCCTAAAACACATTTATTGGGTTCGTTGCAATATTTTGTCGCTGCCCTTTGAGCATCTTTTTTTGACGGATGCAGGCGCATTATAAGTGACTGTGTCATAATCATCATAATTATTAATTCTTCCTACCAGTAGGGGTAGGCTATAAAATGGTGATGTCGCAAGAATTAAGCTTAGGGCTCCAGCTTATTTGATGCAGTATGGTCTTCTGTTCAATTTGATACCATTTTTTTAAATCGGCCAAAAATTGAGAAGGAATTTATAAAGTTTCAAATATGGCTCCATGGGTGATGGTGGCCGTCTGGTCGAACAAGTCGGACAAAACTTGGACCATCTTTGAAAGGCAATAACTCAAAAAGTATGTAACCGAGAGTGCCCTATCTCAGTATGATCTGTGAATACTATGTACATCAGCCAAGTATATATCAGTGAATGACAGTGATCTGCCAATTTTGTCAGTCAGTGACTAGTTCGTCCACTATTATTAACCTGGTGCCATGTTTGGGACGTTGTGATTTTTTAACAAAACATCTCAGATGTCTGAAAATACTTTCCTGTACCTACATTTGGCCATAAATTCCAAATATGGCATCAAATTGTGGATCAAACGTTACATATTTTTTCAAAAAGTCCCCCCACTGGATTCATTGGCCCTTGTTACATATAAATCAACACCAAAATCAATTTCATAGGGTACAGACTGATTAAATTATGATGATATTCAATGTGAAAGGGCAATTTTCGGGCGCTCCGAGGCTCTTGTCTCCCAAATAGGTCTTTTGGTGGGCGGCACCTTCTCAATTTTTGGCCGATTTAAAAAAAATGGTATCAAATTGAACAGAAGACCATACTGCATGAAATAAGGAATCCTAAACATCACCATTTTTTCACCCTGCATAGCCCACCCCTACTACCAGTTCTTCTATATTGAATCAAGTGTCGCATCCAGTTAGAGTTTTATTGGTATTACAATCAATTATAGCAGCAAATTGTTGCTTGGTTTATTCCTAGTAGGCCTAGTGACAATTTACTATAACCTATTTAATTTTCCAAAGGGAGTGTTCGATTTTGTTAAACTCTTGCTTCTTTTTAAAGCATTCGTCATCATGCTGTTATTATACTGTTCATTCATATCTTCTATTTTGTTGTGAAATAACAAATCAATAAATGAAACAAAGTAAATGAAATGGTTGCATCATAAATATTGTTATTGACATCAACATTGAAGTACAATGTATGGAAATTTGTGCATTTAAGATTATTACCAGCTGTATGGTGTATTACATTACCAGACTTGCCAATGCACACGCATTTGGCGTGTGACACACGCATTTCAGCCTCCTCACACGCTCACACGCCATCCAC
>JAODAI010182854.1:0-10716 GCA_027575025.1 Scotoplanes globosa | reverse complement strand
GAGGAAGGTTGGGCTAAGGAAGGAAGATGCTCCAAACAGGTTGAGATGGTGGGATGGTGTAAGGGCGATTACTGCAAGAGTAAGGTGACTCCGGCCACCTCCAAACTTCGGGGACAAAACCGGATCAAGACTGGACCGATCATGAATGCTTGATATTAATATTGGTAGACCTACATGTATGTGTAAAGTATTTAACCAATTTTATCAGTAAAAATTGTAAGTTCAAGATAATCAGCATTAATTATCGCGAAAATGTTTTGTGGGGGGAGGCAAGATTATTTCTTCCCCTTGAAATATTGTAGTTCACACCTTGTACATATATCTGCTCCAAACCTCATGTCTTCTGGGTTGTAGTCAGACACCCTCCAATCTTGCCTGAATTGGGAGGTTGTGACAGGACACTTCTTGACTCAGGTTTCAATGATCACTAAAGAGGCGAGACTTATGTTTGTTGATCGCCACTAACCAAGTTCTACATGTTACTGGTGATTTGGCGGGATCGGGTGCGTGCCTGGTATAGCATCAGACCTGCCAAGTTGGCTGTGTCCAATTTCTGGAGCTACATTTCTGCATTTATTGGATAATTAACTGTCATTGGTTAATCTGTGGCCCCATGGGAACATTACTATGTACAAGGTAACCAACCCTAGTATCCGCATCGTAGCCTGTAACATTTTAGCCAATCAGAATGCTTGTCATTAACCAAGTTCTACAAGTCACTGGCGAGTTGGGAGGGGATCGTGTGTGTGTCTGGTATAGCATCAGACCTGCCAAGTTGGTTGTGTAATTGCTGGAGCTACATGGTTACACAAATAATGTATGTTATCAGTAAGTGGAGACAATATATTTATTTATTTTTGCCCGTTTTTTGCCTAAAAACGGAAAAAAAGGAATTCACGAACTCTAAAACGGAAAAAAACGGAATTCCCAAACCCCCAAACGGAATTTGACTTCTTAACCAACGGAAAATCAATGGCCCTACAATAGTTCTCTGTGTGCACAGGTTGACAAGTATGTATGTGACACCGTATATGTACTGTGTTAGCAGTGAACGGGTTAAGTATAAAGTGGATGAGCAGCACTTTCTGAATATAGATGACTAATTGCACTGTTTGAATCTGAATTTTGCATTGTGAACAGCCAACGTCATCTGACAATCAGCCAATCAGCAATAGTTACGTAATTACCAAGGGTATTTTCATATTATAATACTGCTAAATTTGATGAAATGACCTAACATACATGGTGGACCTCTCTATTTGGGACAGATGCTACTGTAGTCTTTGTTATGAGTACCCTGGGTGAGAGTATAAGCTGTATTATTTTGCTGGGGGCCATTTATTAGACCTATTCTGTGTGTATTTATAATAATAATAATATTGATACAGTGCTGTCTACATTGGAGGCCTGTGAAAGTAGATTAACAGTGATCCCCCATGTGGTGAGCTAATTATAGAGTTGGCCAGTATAATAAATAGTTGACACCCTGTATCTATTATTCCTGACCTGTAGAAGCAACTCTGTGTTGGTGTCTGTACAGTCATGCATGAAAGACACAATATAATGATATACAGACCTGTGTAATAATCTAACTTGGAGCATTGACCCTTTGTATTGCTAATAGGGAGAATATTTAAGACAATTCCATTCTGAATGAATCATTAGGCCTACTTAGTACAATGTAATAACAATTTGAAGTCATTTTGAATAGTGGTTATAGACTGGGTCTAATTACTCATTATCTACTGTATGCCTACAGTGTACCTGTATTTATATTATGTTATTGCCGATGTAGTGTACCAGTAAATCCCTACAGAGATCCACTCATCTTCACATACACAGTAGGTGTATGTATTATGGAAGGTGTTGTAACCTGGCCTATGCACATACAACATGTATTATAAATGGTATTAACCTCTGTGAAATATCATTAGTTAGTGACGATGACAGGAAACTATTTGGAATATATTACTTGAATGCATCCCCTGCTAATGATATTGGGGAAGTTTAATATATTGTATTTCACTGTATTCTACGCAATGCAGCTGGCTGTAGCATGGATCATGTTACGAGAAGGAAGTCAAACTTCAGTCCGCAGTATTAAACTGTACCTTTAAATTGTCCGGCAGAGTTGAATACTTTTGTCAATTTAACGTGTCCATACAGAGTACATGTACAGTACAGAGTGGTGGTTCATTTGGATTCTACGTCATGATGAAGTTATATAATCCTAGATGTTATGGATTATTGTAGAACTGGAGTTTGGTGGAAGGATCAGCAGAATACATCTGGGACACTAACCAGACATACATGCTACTTAAACCAGATGTAGACAGTTGGTGGACTGCAATGCTGCTGGTTTAGTTTTGGATAAAAGGGATAAGATACAATCATGTATCTATAGTAGAGGAAGAATAGTTTGTGATTCATAATTTACATTTATATAAAGCAATATGGAATATAATTATACCAATTTCAAGCAAAGACAGATCATATTCTCCTTGATTTTTGCAATATTATGGTGAAATATATTTTTTAAAGGAGCACAGAGGCGGCCGACATTTCAGTATACCAGTTTTGGGTTCTAGCGACGTTTACAATTCAGATTCAGAAATGTGTAGACCTACATGTACTGTACACCAAGATATTAACATCCACAGAGTTGAATAAAGAACACTGTATGTCCAGTAAATGGATTATTTGAACAATTTTTTGGGTAATTTTATGAACTCTAATTATAATATCCGTCCATTCAGAATTTTCAGTGGTCCAGCCTCAACGCAAATACTTGTTTCAAACTTCCAGGGCCAAGATGCCTGTGGGGTATTTCAATACTGCTAAGGTTTGTATAGTGTTACATGTCACAAATAGCGCCCTATTCATTTTCTGTCTAACTTTACAGGCTTGAAAATTTGCCTCCTCCATTGTACTGTTGACAATAGAAGCAATTTCCATGGCAACAAAAGATGGCCCTACTTTTGACTTTTGTCATTCTCATTGTGTTCCATCTACAATATATTCACCATGCCTGCCTTATTAACAGTGCACGTGCAGTGTACATTCATGAGTAGGTGCAATCTCCTGGGTCCTCTTTCACAAAACTTAGGAACATTCGTAAATGGGACTTACAAAGATTAAAAGTTGTGACTTTGAAATAGTTCTTAACTTTACAAAGTTTCGTAAGTTCTGCCCTGTCACGAAGTAGCTTTAAAGAATATTTTTTTTGTATCTTTGGCTAAAATAGTTTTTAATTTTACGCATGATTGGTGGGTAACCTTAACTGAAGGTATAGTTCACAACGGAGCATTGAATGTATTTGTTGACTAATTTGACAAAAATACAAGTTTTGATGACGGCAGTATAAAATTGCTGCGTTAAAATGGACATTAAATAATCATTAATTAATATCTAAACTCAAGTCAATAATGAAGTAGACTGGGCGGGGTAAACGGTCAGGAATTGTGAGTATTTCATAATAGCGGAGAGAAAATAATATCCACATTCGAATGTTAATAGCTTACTTAAAAACTTTTAAATAATTTCTAAATAAAAGTTTGTTATTACAAAGTTAAATCGTTTTGAAGATCAGAACGATCATTCTTCTTAAATACTTACAAAGATTAAACTTACAAAGATTCATAATCTTTGTGAAATAGGGCCCGGTTCAGTCTGTGCCAGTGGCATGCATTGCAGTGAAGCTAGACCATTGCTGGTTTCCGGTCTATTGTGTCTCTCTTGCTCAGTCCACCGTACTCAATATCTATTTTCTCAGCGAACAATCAACCCAGGTAATTAGGAATCCAACGCAGGTTTGAATCAAATTTGATTGGGCCTCGACGTCGCTATTTAGAGACTGATACATGTCATGTGGTGAAGTAGTTCACCGGTATACAATTTCTGGCTCTTGCAAATCAGTTGGAAAGTAGTCATGGTCAGTAATTTTTGGTGGAATCCTCTGATCGCCTAATCATTCTGACATGTTTAGGCCAACACATAAGTTGGATTGAGTTGATATTTAGTACCATTTTGACGATGATACCTCACAAATTAATGAGTGGGTGGGGCTTTATTCATAACATATTTAGAGGCTAGGCTATTTTATAATGTATAGGCGAAGCCCTTTCATTTTTTTAGATTGGGTAAAATAATACCCTATGGCACACGGAAGAAACCACAATGGTACTTTGCATATTAATTAGTGGGCAGGCCTATTGCAAAAATCGCAAGAAATGGCCCGTGAACACTGTATCTCAATGACCGTAAGTTGGATTGAGTTTGTATTTGGTACAGGGCTGCTATATGGGTCGGTTACGTAGCATATATATTTTGACGATGATACCTCGCATTTTAATGAGTGGGCACAGCTTTATTCCTAAAATATTTATATGCTAGAGGCTAGGCTATTTTACAATGTACAGGCGAAGCCCTGACAATTTTTGGAGATTTTGGAAAAAATTATACCCTATGGCCCACAGTATACCATCTTTGGGTTCTTGAGACGTTATCAATTCAGATTCAGAAGAACCTTGATCTGTTATCAGCGGTGCTACCTTTCATATTAATTAGAGAGCATGTCTTATTGCAAAAATCTCAAGAAATGGCTTGTGAATACTGTATCTCAATAACCGTAGGTCGGATTGAGTTGATATTCGGCACAGGGATGCTCTGCGGATCAGTTAGGAAGCCTATTGATTTCGATGATTCCATACAGGGGGCACAGACCTTAAGTATGAGAATACCCTTCAAGTAAGAGAATATCAGGAGAGCTGTAAATTGAGCTCTTGGGAGATATAAGGAGAGCAATTCGCTCTGCTGAATATTTGACACAACTTTTTCTGCTCACTTTTGACTAGTTATGAAGTTCTCAAATATACCGAATGATATATTGGATATTGAAGGAAACACTTCAATTTTTTAAATTTATTTATTTATATTTTGAACATGTAGCGGTCAATGATCTTTGTGCACAAAGTCCTGCTTCAAAATAGTGTGATTTTAGTGATATTTGTAGCAATTTCTTCACCATTTAGCACAATCTCATAAACATTTTTGTATAAGTAACTACTGTACATACTATCAGGCTTACTCTACAGAATGAAAAATATTGACAAGTGTATAACAAAGCAGCTACGGTCCACCGAAGATCTGTATATGAAGGTCGTTATGTAATTAGAGCAAAACATTATTACCCGTTACTATAAATGTCCAGTATTAATTATTTTAAATAGTTAAATTGAATTACAACTTTATAGGATGTGATGTTAGCTTCCCCGTTTAAGTAGAACTGGAACAAAAACAGCCATTTAATGTTATGGGGTAACTGTAAGGAGTCAGACTTTAAGTGTCGGCATGAATGCATTATAAATTGATAGATAGGATTAATGTACTGTAAATAGAGTAGCCACACCCAGCACTATTTAGGGGAATTCTATAACATTAAGTGACAACTGTTCTAAACATTATTCATAGGGATTTTACTTTTATATTATAATTTAAGTAATTAATTATGCATAATTGCTGAGTTTATATGTATTAACGATGGTTCTTAATTAATTAGTGCAACTCAAGATATTTTATGGGTAATTGATGGGACAAATATGGGTCCTCAATGGTAAATTAAGAAAGCGTACTTGTTCTTTAATATTTAAAGAAGTACTTTTATTTCAATAATATAATATCGGCCTGGAAGACACTTTATTTTACGACAATAAGCAACAACTGAAGTGGAATAAGTATATACTACTTGTAAATTACAACTTCCTGTCGAGTGGCAATCGATTTTTAAAATTTGAAATCAAATTTTGAATCTTTTCATTTTTAATTGAAAGACGTTCGTATGGGAAAACCGTGATTGCTCTAATAAAAACCCACACTACTAGGCCCGACCTGGGATTCAAACTCCAGATCTCCCAATTGCTGAGCTTCATCGCTTTCAAAGTCACTATTAAACCTTAACCGCTTGGCCACATCACTGAATGGGCATCTGTAGTTACATGACCATCAATAATCGTTTCTTATTGGAAAGAGTTAATATATAGTAGGCCTATGATACCTGATCTCCCATGATGCATCACAATTACAAATGTTGAGTATAGTAGTACATGCATAATATTATATCGATTGACATTTCATGATGGTATTATTCAGATTGTTATTGTCTTCTTCCTAGACATCATTCTGTACAACAATCAAGACCATCAAGAATCGTTTCATGATGGTATTATTCAAACTGTTATTTTCATCTTTCCTAGACACCTATACTACATGACCATCAAGAACCGTTTCTTGCTGGGTCACTATGTCAACACGGATGAGGAGAAGACTCACTACATGGCGTTGATATGTCAGGCAGAGTTAGGATCTGCTGATAATGTGCCACCCAGTCAGTATCATCCCATTCTTCCAGAATTAAAGTAAGTCGCCACATTAGTTTACAAGAAACTATCTAGATAAAAACTAGTAGGCCTAAGTCTAGAAGTGCAAAAAAATAGGAAATTTTTAGACTCCAGAATGTGTAATGGATCTATCTGAAATCGTAATACTGGCTTCTTTTGGTATTTAATGTGTATATCATACTGCACTTCGTAAATACATCACCAATAAACCATTTTCATCAATAATTTCAACACCTAAATGTACTGATTGACAATTACTGAAATGTTCTTCGTTTTAGTACTAGGCCTGACCCAAGTTTCTTATAAAAATATAGATATCATGATATTAGTGTACATGTATACACCATTATCCGCCAAATATGACATCTACAGTCTACATGTCACATTGCTTCAACGGAAGGGTACATGTACGCATGAATGCCATGATTCATCCAGGCAGCCATCCCGTCGACACTATCAGCCCTGTAGCCGGGCAGATGAACTGCCACACACAAGGCGGTGTGCCCAACTCTGAACTGCCGGTGCACACGATTCTGCGCACACTTTATGTGTGGTTGTTTGTTCACCCCGCTGTCGTGACGATAGTGTCGATGGTGACCAGAACATTGAAAATATATTCAGGATACCAATGGATGCCATATCTTCCCCTATTACAAAAGTAGTCGCTTAATAACAATGGTAAATTACCAAATTGAGTCCCATTCTTGTAGGCATTCAGGTGAAAAAGAAAAGATTCCTGACAAAAAAAGATGAGAAAATATTCCTGATGAGAAAAGATTCCTGTTGCCTTCTCCCTTGATGTTCAGCATAGAATATTGGAGCATGGTCAACCATTCAGTGATCCTCAACTAAGAAAAACTTCTCTGGAGGACGGCGCTATTAAAGAAGAACGTTAGAAATGAGCCGTTAAGATCAATCAATCTATGGCAAGTACTGTAGCCCAGCGGATAAGGCTGGTGGCTCTAGAAGCTATGAAGCTCAGCAATTTGGAGATCCAGGGTTTGAATCCCAGGTTTGAATCCCAGGTCGGGCCTAGTGTGTTTTATCTGAGAGTAGTCCTGGTTTTCTCATGCGAATGACTTCCTCAAATTCTAAAAAAATACTTCAAATTTATGAATTGGATGCTTCCACTCGATGCACAGTTGTAGTTTGAAGGTCTTGTCTTCCTGACGGATTATATTAATATATCAATAATTGATGGAAATCAGTGTCCATGTGAAATTATTTTATATATGACTAGATTTATCGATCCTGAACTTCTTCCTGACGGATTATATTAAAATATCAATAATTGATGTAAATCAGTATCCATGTGAAATTATTTTATATATGACTAGATTTATCAATCCTGAACTTCTTCCTGACGGATTATATTAAAATATCAATAATTGATGTAAATCAGTATTCATGTGAAATTATTTCATATATGACTGGATTTATAGATCCTGAGCTTAATGTAAAATATTGTAGATCGTCTGGATAGGTTTTGACTTGTGACTGACTCAGAGTGATGTACCTGTAATATGACTTGTGACTTTACTTGACTGGGGAACTATGACACAATGTGCATTGACTTGGTAAAACATAGCTGAATTGTATTTTGTTCTTAGCCATATTCCGTGATTACTACTCTACACTTTTGAATTTAGTTGTAAGATATTTCAATTGGCCGATTCCTGGTTACCATGGTAATCCATTCAAAAAATGAAAACATGACTTTGTATGTTATACAGCTTTATCAAACTACATTTCAATGGCGTGTTTATCGAATGAGATATATGACTGTTATACTAATTGGCCAATTAATTGATTGTCGGTGTTACCATGACAATCCGGTGTATGTTTATCACAAATGAATGTGAGGCAGGATTGTTGGTTGACTAATAATCTTGGTATTGGTACTTAACTGTAGTCATTATGTGATACACACTGCTTGGCTATTTTTACACAGAAGCTGTGCCTAATTGATTTATTGATATTATACTCCTCCCCCCCCCCCCATTCACTAATTCATATTAGAGTCATTGGCCATATGGTCGCTCGCTGATAGACCATACCAAAGAGTTAAAATATATGCAGTAATTCACAATCTCAGTAAAATGGCTGTATAGGTTGCCTGCAGGCGATACCAATGTCTTAAGATATACAGTAATTCACAATCTCAGTAAAATGTCTGCATAGGTTGCCTACATGCCATACCAATGTCTTAAGATATACAGTAATTCACAATCTCAGTAAAATGTCTGTATAGGTTGCCTGCAGGCGATACCAATGTCTTAAGATATGCAGTAATTCACAATCTCAGAGAAATGGCTGTATAGGTTGCCTGCAGGCGATACCAATGTCTTAAGATATACAGTAATTCACAATCTCAGAGAAATGGCTGTATAGGTTGCCTACAGGCCATACCAATGTCTTAAGATATGCAGTAATTCACAATCTCAGTAAAATGGATGTATAGGTTGCCTGCAGGCGATACCAATTTCTTAAGATATGCAGTAATTCACAATCTCAGTAAAATGGCTGTATAGGTTGCCTACATGCCATACCAATGTCTTAAGATATGCAGTAATTCACAATCTCAGAGAAATGGCTGTAAAGTCGCTGACGACCATCATATGTGACACACCATGGCATAACGGGTATTATGTCGGCAATTTTTATTCCAAGATAAATCAATTGCATTATTTAATTAAATTTATGTCATTTTCGTCAAAATATTATTTTTCATATAATCATTTCCAACATATTTACTTCCCAATGTGTTGATTATCATGAATCAGTTTTTTGAGAAAAAATGGAGAAAATTGCGTTAAATCATTGTTTTGTAAGAAAATAGAAAAATGAGGGTGGTATTATTATTATTATTATTATTATAATATAATGTAATTGTAAAACTTTCATTGTATATTTTTTATGCCCACAGTTTATGTACTACTTACACTAATTACCATGTTTCATGTTGACTTCCCCTCTGAAGTAGTCACCGTAATTGCTAATATAATTTATACAGTTTCAATCTGTATTTAGTGGCACACAGTCAAATGTCTGCGAATGATGCGGATATCACTCGCTCTGGCGCCCAGACTAAATGTTCTGCCATCTTTTAATTTGGCTTGGCCTCATTTAGCCGCAAATGGCAACTTTGATAATATTGTTCGCGTCGTCTTGGCTATATCGGTGAAACGTGTTTCTGTCTGTAATTATATTTGATCACTTGACTTTCGATTCTGGTTTCAGGCCATTTGTGATATAGATAATAAAAGTTTACTAATGTAGTACTAACATGCGATACAAGCATACATCATATCATGTAGGAATATTGTGTGTAACAATAATAAACAGATACGGTATGGTACTGTACCAACCTTTCAAAGCACTAAATACTGCATATATAAATACAAAATTAACACATATATGTATAATATCAAGATACAAAACTATACCCGATATACTTTGCTTGGTTGAAGTTGCGTATGTTTACAGTTCAGTTGTGATAAATCTGACATCATTTTATAGGTCTAAGAAATCTAAAAATCCATAAGAATCTAAAAAAAATCTGTTAAATCACAGAAAATCACCAAATTTTCGATCCCTACCACAGATTTTCTCAATATCCGTGTCCCTACACAGGCGATCCTTTCTTCATATAGTCATCTTGATCGGGTCATGTGATGTCCCCTTTTTATTAAACTCTTCTATATTAAGAAACTAGTAATA
Source organism: Scotoplanes globosa (assembly GCA_027575025.1). NCBI lineage: Eukaryota > Metazoa > Echinodermata > Holothuroidea > Elasipodida > Elpidiidae > Scotoplanes > Scotoplanes globosa. The sequence continues at coordinate 601 of JAODAI010182854.1, read as the reverse complement.
GAAGCCCCACATTTTAAGAAACTCTTGGTACTATTTAACGGAGGAGTTGGTATTGGTGTTTTTTATTATTGAAAATAGGTTGGTGATTTTAGGACTAGATACAACACAGTATACATTTATTTATTATTGTCAATACTAAAAATCAGAGTTTCTTAATGATTTTCAATGTACTTAAAGTTTCTTAGCTTTTTTGGCAGCTAGTACTAGTAAGAGTTTCTTATAAAAAATGTGTACCCTTTGTGCGAACTGAGTTCCCCGATGTTGTACGTTGACATAATTTGAAAATCTCAAAACGGACTGAAGTTGGACATACATCATTAGTTCGGAAATTTTGTGATACGTTGTTTAAGACCGGTTTAAAGCTCACAGAGGGTGAACTAAACGCACAAATTCGGACAGAGTAGTCTATATCCGCTCTTCGCATATGCGACTATTGCGTCCTGGGCAGTTTTTTCAAGTCACATATATTCGATGATGGCAATGTAATAATACGCACAACACCCCCTCCCCCCTGCTATCCATATATATCATCATCATCATCATCATTGGTCCAGTTTTGATCCGGTTTTGTCCCCGAGTTTTCGGAGGTGGCCGGAATCAC
>JAODAI010182743.1:0-10717 GCA_027575025.1 Scotoplanes globosa | reverse complement strand
ACTAAATAACAAGTGAAAAAATTACACAAAATCATATACAAATACAAATAACTTTACATACCGGCACTACGCTGACCTGTTATCATGTCAATACTGTACGATAAATTTCAAGGCTCGAATTGGGCTAATTAACCACCTCCGAACACACCACACCTGATACTTGCATGATGACGAATATGATGATGAAGATGGACATATTCTAGTAAGAACACATCTGTTACATGGAAATTACATATAAATGCGTTAAAATTTGAACACTTTCACGTATTCACAACCGTACATTTTGTGTTCTGTAATATAACGCGTGTGTTCGGATATAGAACACATATCAGCAAAACACATAAGACGCGTTCTGTATATGTTACATGACAATTACACGTAAATGTGTTGGAATTTGAGCATGTTTATATGTATTCATATTGTAAAAGTGAACACAAAGAGGCATTATATATATGTTACATTCCGTTTTTCAAAATAGTGTTCTATTCTTGAAAACCTGAGTTTGCAATGCAGTATATATATATTATATAGATATACAATATATAAACATAGTTTTCCTTACTTTTGTTAATAGAAATTTGGGTGCGATGGAGTACTAGGTAGTGGTGTGCAATATGACGTCTGTGATATATGTAATGGGGACGACTCTTCGTGCAGCATACGTACATATTCTTTCACGAGCGGAGTAACTGGAGGTACATTTCATTTTACAATGCTTTACAAATTATAGATGGCGTGTAACTTTATTAAATTTTCTACAGCCTACTTAACTGTCTGCGTTTTTTTTAAATCACAGATCCATTAGTCTGGAATCCAGTCCGTGGTGGCATACTTTACTATTATAGTAAACTCTATATTACGTCCAACAACGTTTACTGATTGCCATGCAGCTGCAGACCGTTGGCTATACGATATTTCTGGCAGTGGTACACAAAGTTATCAAATTAGTGTATCATCAAACTATTTTTAACTATTAATTACCATTACCTAAAAAGCATGAAAAGTATTGAAGCTATAAATACCACAGTTATGCAGTAGAAACGAGGCATTTTGTTCTCTCCTCGGAAATCAACAGTTTTTCATGAACAGCACTGTACGTATTTATGGTATACTGCACATTTTCAGTAAATCTCAAAAACCTTGTTAATTATTGCTAATCTAGCTAGCTTAGTATCTTGCGTGTAGCGGTGATACACATGTGCACTGATGATAGGACGTTTAGGTCCTCAATTTGTTGATCAACAAACTAGTACCGTTACATAGTGATTGGGCGCCTTTAAGGGAATGTGTCACTCTCAATTACCTTTGTATTGTTTTGTACGTAGTAATAATTAGATTCGTATTGCATAGGTAACGCTGCCAAGTTTATTGGGGTCTCCAAACCTTGTAGCACGATCTTCTTCTATATATAGTTACATTTATTTTCGGTTATATTTTACGCCAATTATCATCTAGTATATTGAAACATGTCCAATTATAACTTGCTATATTGTGCATTTATAATTTGTATTAACGTGCTTGAAATATGATTACTTCCGAAGATAATTATTGAAACTAAGAAAATATATGCATGGACTGATCCATATTTTTAAATGGGGGCATACTGTTGACGTCCATTCACTATTTAAGCCGAGCGCCATTGGTGTGGAACAACATATTTATTGCTCTTTTGAATGAATTGATATGCCAAATGAGGAATGCCATCTTTCCATTTCCGACTGTTGAATATAGCTTATACCTACACATATTTCATGGTAGCACAAGCAATATTGTGGTGTACGGTAAGCACTGAATATTTTTAGGCCCATACTGCATAACATATCTATAAGTGGGCCACTGTTCAAATTAAAGTTCACACACAACTTCTACGGAGTGAAATATATACAAGTACATCATAAATCGCCAGAAAATACACTTTCCTTGCATTTTTATGAATCAGTTAAAAAATGGTGTTCTTTATTATATATATCAGAAAGTTTAAACCTTTCCCCTCAGTTCACTATTTAAAAGGAGCGCCAATCCATTTGTCATGGGGCGTACAGATTGTGTTGGTATTCCAACAGGACTTATATTAAAAATGGTACTTTCATATTCATAAGTATGAGCTATATAAATAAAAGTAGCAAAGTGCCATTTTCTAAATTAAAGTTGATACATATAAATTTGAAATATGTACATATATTTTTAGGACGACAAAAGACATTCGTAAAATGAAATGACTAAAGTCAATCCTTGAAATACCCTATACCATTGCATGAGTTTGGCAGTATGATAATTGCAAATAATTTAGACATGAATATTAAAAAATACGCAAGGTTGCGACACTTTTGAAAGTGGTTCCCCAACTCAGCAGCTAGCTGGGATGGGGATGGGAAGTTCCTCAAAGTCACACATATAGCATTGTCACTGAAAAGAACATTTACAATTACAAATAATGTTACCTTTTGACAAAATAGGTATTAACTTAAAGTAGCCTTACTGGAAGGTAGATTAAAGTAGATTATGTAATCAGAAAATAGCGCCCAGTGCCACATTTGACATATCCAATACGTCAAGGTTGCCGCCGCGTCAAACAGTTATGTCAAGTGTAATTCCTCAAGGAGGGTGAGGACTGATACCTTTGCATGCGAAAGGGGAGTGAAAGTCCCCCATCTTCGTAACCAGTCGGGGAAACGAATCTGAGTCTGGGGAAATAAAATCGTGGGGTGAAGAAATGGACGGCGAGCAGCGCCGTAAAAAATGTATATGTGGAAACTAGTTATTGCTACAGAAATTTGGCTTTAATCGGCACACGATACTAATAGTGCATGGATGTATGTATCTTAGTGATGTTTTAGGAAAAAAATGTCTTGTTTTCGGCGAGAAGCGACATATTTTGTACACTTATAAATCCTACAGATCCTCTTCCAACGTCTAGCTCCTATGGTATTATCCTCTCCTGCCAGCTCCTGGTCTAGATAAATATATCGATGCTCTGGATAATTCACTGAGATGTGTTGTGAATAATTGAACGAGTACAAAATATTGTCTTTGTGAGTAAGTTTCTGGGGCTGGAATTGTGAAAGGCCATCAAGCCTAGGTTCAAATACCTTGACCGAAGGTGAATTGACAACGTTGACAGGTAGACTGTTCCAAATACCAGTAACTCTTTCGGTAAAGAAATACTTTCGAATATATGTTCTACATCTGCTCTTATGAATCGTAAAAATGTGTCGATGTGTAGTTGCATCCTTGCATACATGATACAGGTATTGACATCCTTGTCATACTTCTTATTAATAATTTTACGTACTTCAATCATCACGAGAACGTCTGTAGGCCAAGTGCATTGTAAGTAAATTTAGTCGTGTAAGTCGGTTACTGTAAGATGTATTTGATATATCAGGAATGAGTTTTGTTGCCCTACGTTAGGGTTAGATATATTCACCTTTTCGGTAATATGTTTACCAAAAGTGAGTTTATTATCAGTAACAACATCAATATCCTTTTATGAGTCAACATAATTAATGGGAGGAGAACCATGTTTTAAGATATGATCCTTCGTATAGCATCAATTAACTCCAATGACCTAACACGTATGCGGATAAGAAGGAAGTAGCCAAGTTGCAATCCAGTTTTGTAACTGATTAAGGTCAACTGACAAAGTATTGCAATTATGTTCATTGTAAATGGTTCGATATAGCTTGCTATCATCTGCAAATAAATACACACTAGAGTTAGTACTCACTGCATCTGGGAGGTCGTTGATAAATAATACAAATATAATTGTACCCAGCACAGATCCCTGAGGAATACCACTTGAAATAGATTCCCAGTCGCTTGCTTTGCCATTAACAATCACTCTCTGTTGGCGTTTGTTCAAGAATGCAGCAATCAAATTCTTAATATGACCATCAATGTTATACGTGCTCAGTTTATGCACCACATATCAAATACTTTCATAAAGTCAAGATATATAACATCAATTGCTAATTTCAAATCCATGGCTAAGGTCCAGTCGTCTAACATATGAAGGACTGGGGCTGAAGTACAGTATATCTACCCGCTAATAAAGCCAAACTGTTTAGCACTAGAACTGTCTCTCATGTGTAACCTAATAACTTAAAGGACTACATGATTTTGCAAAACATATGTGTCAAACTTCAATAAAGGCCGGTTACTTCCTGGAGATTTACGATCACCTTTTTTTAAATAAAAGTTATAATGACCAATTGCCAATCAGCGGGTAGTATGTCAGTTGCTAAAGAATGGTTGGAGATAATAGATAGTGGAATACAAATGTTATCACTGGCTGCTCTCAGAAGCCTAGGATAAATCTTACCAGGACCAGGGGTTTTAAAAATAGAGAACTTTCTTGAATATAAACCGAAGAAAAGTAGTCAGACAGAACATTTGCCTTTTCAAGGTTAAAGGAAGTTAATGGTGAATTATTACCGCCTGTGTAAAGATTTTCAATTCAGAACGAACAGTGGACTTATAATTGGCAAACTTCCATATGTTTTTAGGATTGAATTTAATGTTACGAGCGAGGTTCCTTTCAAATAACTTAGTAGCTTTTCTAGTGAGTTTTGGTAACTGATTTCTTGTTCTACAGTAATCCAAATACATATGAGAATCCGTAGAATGAATTATTTTTCAAAAAAATATTCTAATGAAATGGGATTTTTTTCTTAATTTCTTATTACCACCAATCTGAACTGTGAAACAAGTGTCGAAAGGTCTTCTATTGCATTTCAACATCATAATTGCTAAAAAGAGTCTCCCAGTCAATGTTTAACATTCCATTTAACTTCACATATTATTGCCATCATCATAACAGCAAGTTTTGTCATATGTCTCTTCATCAATATTTCATTTACAAGTAAATTCAATAATAGCATGGCCATTTTTTCCAAGAGGAGCACTAATAGTAACACCATCAAATCTATAGCACATCATAGTTTATACTCACATTACTTCCCTAAATGACTAATAGTATAACACGTATACAACTGACCTACATCTAGTAAACTTTTGGCATCAGGCCCCCATGACATCATCTACTCCATGTCACGTGATCATGACGTCATCTTCCATACGTCACGCCATCATATGTTGGCGCCAACACCACTGCATACGCCGTATTATATAGCCTAATCAAGCCTGATATTGCTTTTGCAACGACCGATTCAGCTAAATTTATTTTTTGTCCACAGTTTCTACGTTATATTGTGTGTACTATGTTTATATTACAAATGGGGTTAATGTAGTGAATTTCCTGTTACTTCGTTACGTTCATTTCCTTTCGTTTTTGATGTGGTCATTTTTTTCCTGAACCGTAATGGCAGGGAAGAAACATTGTAATAACTTCATTCCGCACAGCTGGGATGTTCATAGCGACTGCCCTTTGTCCGGGACCTTTCGGTGACTGATCCATGTAGTATTAGTGTAACCTTAATTGACAAGCAGTGGGAGGCAACAAATGATTTGATGGGATCAAGAACCCATGATAAATTGGGAAGAAGGAAGTTCTTGAGAGAAAGACTTCGGCAACATCGACGTCTTCAACTTCTGCGTCGACATCATCCGTCCAAAAGATGTCCAACGCGAAATAGGGCGCATCGGGGAAATAAACATCACGCTCGAGATCACCCTCGAGATCCAAGGATGGGGATGCCTCCAATGCTGGAGATGCCTCCAAGGATAGGGATCCCTCCAAGGATGGAGAAGATGCCTCCAAGGATGGAGAAGATACCTCCAGGGATGGAGATGCCTCCAAGGATGGGGATGCCTCCAAGCTTGGAGATGTTACATACCGCCCGGGAAATGTGTTGCCAGGTAGCGTGGCCATTCCCAAGAAGGACGCAACGAGAGATTATCTGCGGTTCTACAATCGCTACCTCGAGGAGTGGATAAGCCATCAGCAAATTCAGATAGAGGAACAATGGAAATTGCTACAGCAACAAGCATTACAGCAGATCCAGCAAGCTATCCCACCAAACCAGCGGGCTAGTTCGGGTCTTCAATCTCCTGGACCTCAATCTGCAAATCAGCCCGAGCTCCAATGCTCACCTCAACCACAGTCTGTAATACAATCCCCACAAGGGGTGTCAATCGACGATAATTCCTCGCTAGCGGATTTGGACGTGAAGGACCAAGGGGAAGTGATTGGCTCAGATATCACGATTGAGGCGACAGGAGAGCAAGAGGAACCTATGCAGGTTCTATTGACATAATCAGGTCTCTTGGAGTCCATAAGGGGAGCTTCCTCCTCCTTCATTGCCAGACTTACATCTCTGATAGAAGGACAGGAAGATGGTGACGATCTCAAGAAGAACCAATGGAGACAGCTGCTATGAATACTCACACCTCGAAGGAGTTGCTTGAGAATGCAGTGATTATACTTCGGGATCAGTTGGGTTGTGAAGAGACAGAGGAGGAAAGCCCTGGTCGAGAAGGTCAAGGGTAGCCCGGAAGGCTCAGGATTCACACTAAAGTCGACAGATTTCAAGATTGAAGATGTGGACACGGATTTCTTCAAGACGCCTTTTGTATCAGATCGAGCAATACAGCAGCTCAAGGACAAAGGCATTGTTAATGCAAAGAGTTGTTTGAGAAGGCTGTGAATGGTTATCTGAATTATCCGACAATATCGATTTTTCCAATCACAAATCTACTAGGGGTGTAATTCGAATGAATCAGTTTTCAGGAGGCGGGTTATCTGTATTATCTGGTAACATCGTAATTCCTGATAACGAAGCTACCATAGATGCATTTCTAATGGATGGTATAAATCCATGTTACGGGAGGCGAGTTATCGGAGTTATCTGAAAACATCGCTGTTGCCGAACACGAAGCTACTGGAGATACAATTATGTTGGATGGTATTCACTCTACAGGAGGCGAGTTGTCTGACTTATCGGTTAACGCCACTATTCGTTGTTTACTCGAGGTACACTTCTGGTTTGTAGTAGTTATCTCAAGGGTCGCTTGCGTCGTTTAAAGGCGCATGTGTGAGGAGTAACATAAGTTGCTTCAACGTCAAGCGCAACAACAAATTCGACAATCTTCCTTCCTCCACAACCAACTTTGAATCGATACACCTCTTAACCTATACATCAACCTATAGCTCAACATATTCCTCGTCCAGCATAAAATCTCGCAGGAGGTGTCAATCGAGGATGTTTCTTCGCTAGTGGGTCAGTTGGGCATCCCGTGTGACCCATCAGAGGAATATTAGGTTATCAAGGAGCTGTTCGAGAGAACGGTTGTTTTCTTCGCCAGCAGTTGGGGTTCGAATGGTCGGAGGTTGAAGTTCAGACTCAGTTTTGAAGGAGAAGAAGTTCTCCATGCTGGAGTGGTGGGCTTCGTGTATGAGGAGAGGATGAGAGCACTAGCCGAGAAGGTTAAGAATAGCTGTGAAGGCTCCATTTTCACGATTATAATCTACCGTTTTGAGTCCGAGGATATGGATGCTAAAGCATCACGAAGCAGTTACAATCAGAGTATGCATGCGGTTCCACCATTCCTTGTTTTAGTAGAGGGAAATATCACAGTATCTAAAGGGATAGAAGCGTTCTAATGACATGTATTTGCCAGTTGACATATTTTATCTTCGTTCACACAGTTTTGCATGAACGGCGGAAGACGGGTTTTACAGTTTGGACTTGCCGACTCCGGAATTAAGGGGGTAATTTGGGAATTGGTTGTTCCTTCAATGATTATTTTCGAAAGCTCTAGTTACATAGTTTCTTCGAAGTCGTTCTTTTTCAGAACACACACGACCAGTCACGGCGGATGGTTCAATTAGAGGTGTTTGAAGAAGGTATAAATGGGATGTGTTGTACTTTGATTAAGTTTATGCAAAATTAATGATGTTCACTTAATAATTATGACGTCACTGTTCTGTTCTGATGAGTTTTATTCGGTCGATGAGCATGATATATTTATCGGGTGTACCTCAAATGTTCCTATGTATCATATTAATTGTGAAAGGCATGGTGTGATGTGTCATATATGCGAATAAACTTTGATTTAATTTGTTCGTAGATGTTGGACATAGAGGTCGGTTGTTGACCGAATGTTACATGACCGGTTCAGCAAAAGAGACGGAGTCAACACGGGTCTATGGCCGCTGTGTTTATGGAATTAAGGAGTTTTGAAACTATATGGTTGACTTATACGTTCCTCTTGGAGTTAAATTATTTACGTGTTTAACATCCTCTGTTTGAGCTTTACGCCCTTGTTTCTTAGATCCAGCTAAAAACAGCTAGCCTAGCCTAGGCTAGGTTATTATCCATATGTTGATTGTGCAGCGCTGTCTTAGCCTATTATTACAATATCGCGAATAATTGTGTGCAGGTTCGATGTAAGACTAAGAATGTTATGTTCTGCAAGTAGGATGTTTGTGTCTTGCTTACCTGAATTTATTTGTTTTGTTGTGTAATGTGTACAACACACTAAGTATTATGTTATACATCTTGTATTAAAATCACCAATTACCTATTTGTACCAATAATTTTAACAGATAAATGTCTCACATAGGATTGCCTATTATACAATGTCATTCGATAGCAAAAAATAAGAAACCGCTAAGAAACTTCTAGTCGTAAAATTGGGTAAAAAATAAGAAACTTTTTAGTACTATGGCGTCCGCCTAGTTTCCTATGAATAAAAAAGGTGTGTGCCGGAACTTTTGACACATGTAAGTCAAATGTAGCTCCGCTATGTGGGGACTCTATATGTACAGGGGAGTAAGCGGGCCTTTTTCAAAATCCACATCCTCTCGGGTAGCCCACGGTACAATGGAGTCTGGATTACAATTGACAACCTTTACATTATATAATTATCTTTCTGACTGACTAAGGTATAATGTACTTGTTATTTGTAATTCCTACCACATATGTCCCAGCTATAGAGGTAACTGTAGCAGGGACTTAGCCGTGAATGTTCTTAATATTGTGTCCCTGGTGTGCCGAGCAGCTACAGACAAGTTAGCTGGGTGCAGAACTCGTTTATTGAACCGGATGATGATATCAGGGGACATATGGGAGGCTAACTTAGCCGGAAACTTAGCAGTTATTTTACGTAGAAAGTAGTATTAACAGTTCGAATAGCCGGCCGCGACATAGCGGTGATGTGCACATAAACAGCATCCCTGTGCCTGTAATTTGACACCTTTAAGTCGTGATATATTACGTTAAATATGACCCCCTGTACATAGCTGCTACGTGGTTTATATACAAGTTTAACCGGATAGTTAGGTGGGCTGTTACATTTTGAAGATGCACATATCCCAATATAATTATGTTATGCTATATCCACGTTAGGGACCAGGATTACAATTAACAATTGCATTTAACTACAATAAGACAAATATATACTCAATAAAATGTATATCGTGTTCTCCCTTGTCAGCCATTTAACTGTGTTATCTTTATTGGTTCATATATATATATATATATGTATATATTCATTATGCAGACAGTATATACCGTTTAACCCTGTATCAAGGGATCATGTAATCTCTAATGCACGTGTCACCTTACCTCCTCTGATGAAATCACCTTTTCTTTGGAATAAAAGTAGTAAACATAAGGTGTGGCCTAGTTGTAGATAAATGTATCTTTAGATATGGCGATACGTAAGTCACTTATTGATGTTAATACCGTCATTGATGTTAATACCGTTTTCTTCTAGGTTTTCTTCTCTAAAATTTCTAGAGTGGTTGTGAGTAGTTTTGTTGAGATGCCTGGTGTTCAATTGAATCTAAAGCTTTTTGGTAGTCTATGAACTTAAAAACATAGCTTCAAGTTGTACTCCTTGAACTTTTCAATAATTTGATTAGTTGCATGAAGGTAGTCTGTCGTTGATAACTTCTTCCTGAAGCCAGCCTGTTCCTTTGGTTGATTCTCATAAGTATCATTTATATTATTCCTTGTATTATTCTTGTAAATAACTTGTATAGATGTGAGATCAAGTTAATTGTTTTTTAGTTTTTATATATATACTGTTTTCTTTCTTGTGTAAGATTATTACTTTTGCCTGTTTCCAGTTTGGGGGGATCTTTTTGTACTATGATACCATTGAGTAGTTGTATAACCTCCGTGATTACTATACCTCACCACCCTCAACCAGTATAATCCTTTGTTGTCCCGTCAAGTCCCGCTACATTATTTTTCTTCATCTTTGCAAAAATAAATTTGACTGGTTCTTCATCAATGTTGGTATTCATATTAACTTAATTATGTACAGAAGCTTTTTGACCTATATAGATCTTTGTAAAAGTCTGGACAAATCTCTAAAATATCTTCTGTTCGTGAATTGTTTCTCCATTCGGTTTTTTCATTGAACTGATATTTGTGTTGGTATTTTGTTGTAGTATTGGTTTGGACTTTTACCTCTAACAATCATATGCATTATGACCGTCTTCTTTTTCTTTCTGTGTCTGGTACGACGCAATTGTTTAACTTTCTTGCTGATTTTTGGTAGTTCTGATCTTTCTATAACATGTTTGTTTACTTTTATTCTCAACTGTTTCCTATTTACATCAAGATCCATAATAATATGATCTTCAACGCTTAAATCGATTGTTTTTTTCTGATTTGGTGAAACAATGTCTGCTACTGTTGATAATATTATCTCTGTCACTTTATCGTACATCTGACCGGTTAGCTCAGTTGATAGAGCGTTGGACTTATGATCGTAAGGTCGGGAGTTCGAGTCCGGAATGATGATG
>JAODAI010182632.1:0-10717 GCA_027575025.1 Scotoplanes globosa | reverse complement strand
AATAACCAATACAAATATGAAATAAGCATAGAGGAAAAGATATATCAAATTAAATAACTATGCCCCTACAAAAATAATAGATTTTCCAGATTGAACTTGAATAATTAACATATTTGACACTTTCAATAACCTAAACGACAGTCACATGATTACGTTTCCCTAACGTTATGATCTATGCTGCTAGCATATTAAATCAATTTAATTTTCAAGTTTTGACGTTGTTTCTCGTCCTACGACTACACAGATTTACTCAAAATGAAAACAAAACATGTGACCGCGCCGATGTTACTTTGTCCCCTCAAAATATTCACTACTAATTAGTATTGGGACATCGACCGGTCAGACTGTACCGCTACACACACATTCAATATATACCAGACTACCGTGCAGATAGTGCCGACACGGCTATTTTTTGTGTGTTTTAAAATCTGGAAATTTTCGGGAATTATGAATGATAATTGGGAAATAGTTGTAATACTTTAGTCTTATCATATCCAACCATAGCAAACCAATTCATTCATTCAATTTTATGACATTTCCGGTAGCCCTCATATCAAGAGTGGATATATAAAATCATTTAAAAATAATATTTTACATTTTAAATCACACGTGTATGTATTAAGGATTTATTGTTGACTTCTTACTTTTGATGTTAGTGTATGAGATTTAGAGCATTAGCATGGATGTCTTGGTCAACAATTCAGTATTCCATGGCCACAAATAAATTAATACCAAAAATCATGATCGAGCGCTATATATGTATGATATCATCTATTTACAAATATTTCTTTTCTACAATTTATTCTTATTTCTTAGTGGCTCTCACAAGAATTTCTTGGCTTTCTGACGAAATGGGATGCAGAAGTAGAAGGTGTACCAGGCCTAAAAGCAAGGGACAGGCTTCGTTTGCACATGAGTAGAGAGACAGTCACTGGCCTCAGGGTAACAGGTAAGGGACAAAATATTAAATCATAAAAATATAGATATTGAAGCTATTAGATAGCTCTATGATACAGTAAAGAAAGGTGCAAGAGTTTTATTGGTCTCGGTCTGACCATTAGCTCACTGATCGCAAAGTCAGGAGTTTGAATGATACTTATACTCCAGTGCAGTGGGTCTAATCATGGAGTTATTAGGATTAGCTTCATGCTCTATAACCATGGAGCTATTAACTAGATAGCCACTTCTCAATTGTATTCACGGTCCTAGGGGAAGTAGCCGTACATGTACGTACAAATATGTCCACACGGGGCCAGAAACTGTGGGGATTTACAGCCGTGAATATGGTCATGAAAATATTGCGATCTTACGTTATATAAAGTGCCGGGAGATTGACTGACTGCAATAACATGTCCGGTACTGCCGGGCTTACCCATGACATACCACTTTTCAAAATTAAATTATCGGCCCAAAAATTACATTCCCTGCAAATTGTGTACAACTGTTATTGTTATCTCAAAGGCTTTGCGTGGCTCATATAATTTTGGCATATCTTCTAATTCCGTAAATCCAGTAGTTTCTAATATTGATCTCTGAAATTGTCATACCATTGGACTATGAACCAAATACTTTATGATACATGTTACATAAAATGATACATAGGCTTTCTGTACAATATTTTTTTAGTTTGGACATCATCGATCCTTGACTAGCTTTGTTATTCTGTTAAGTCAGGTTTTGTGTGGGCTCGGAGACCGTTGAAATTCAGGGTCATACCAAAGACTTTAAATTGATACAATATATTGGTACATATATGTACACTGTATGTTGACATCTTGCTTGATGTTCAGCATATGATATGGAGACAATAATCATGGAGCTACAATTAGCACACTATATACACACTGCACATAAACTCATAATTAACATCTGTGTGGTATCAATATAGCAAATATATATACCCGACATACGTTGCTGAGTTGAAGTTGTGCACATTTACAGTATAATTATCATAAATCCGACTTCATTTTATAGACCTGTATAAAAAAGTCTTAAAAAAAATCTGTAAAGAAATCCCCCCAAATCGGAAGTGACGGGAAGTCACATAATTTCCGATCCTTACCGCGGAATTGTGGCCCTATAGCGTCATTAACCTACAAACACTCTTTCCTTTTTCCTACACAGTAAAGTCATTTCTTGCAATTGCGAGAGATGTTCTTCAGACAAGCGGTGTGAAGTATTTCCTCAGTGACAAGCTTAACCAAGATCCTGTGGAGGAATTCTTCAGCAAACAAAGGGGGGCAGGAGGTTTCCATGAGAACCCGTCAGTAGAACAGTTTGGACATCACATGTTGGGTAACATAGTAGCAGGACAATGTTCCAGAGCATCGTTTAGAGCCAATGTGAGAGTAGCCAGTGGTGTGACTGCTCTAGATGAGGCACCCTTGCCAAAGCGGAAGCGATCAGATCATACTTAGATCCTATGATTTTCCACATCAGATGATTTTCCATGTCAAGTCATGCCTACAGAAATTTATCGACCCTACATACATGGTTGGCAGCTTTCCTCTTCCATAGGTGAAATTATGATAAAAACTGGATAGATGATGATAGGTCATCATTTCACATTGTTATCGTACCATGGATCTATCAACCAGTTGAGCTAAGAAGATTTGTTATAATATCAATGCGGATGTCCCTTACAAACTGCTGTCATTGTACGGTATAATAAATGTGAACATCTCGGCTAAACTATACCCCCTGGGCTAGGGGCGATTACAATTGATAATAAGCTATTTTGTAGTTACCACATGGAACACAACTATGTCATAGGCCAGACAGGAGAAGAATCGTTCTGTGATTTTTACCAGCACGGAGATGAAAATTGGGTGATAGATATTGTGAAAGTCTGATATTGATTTTCAAAAGGAGGCATACAAGTGTGCATTGTCAGTGTTCGTATATTTCTACAGAAAGTCATTATGTCTGCAGTGTGTAACTACAAAATATTAGCTTATTGCATAACACAACTGATTTAATTTGGGTCATACCAAAGATTTTATCCAGAATTCTATGATTAATTCCACGAAACAGAACTGCACTAGTCGCACAGTGTATATGGTAGAAATGGATTATAGTCGCGCAGTGTATATAGAAATGGATTATAGTCGCGCAGTGTATATGTAGAAATGGATTATAATAAAAAAGTACATGTTTGAAGACTACAAAATATGTGTAGGTTAAAAATTGCATAAGATAGTGATTGTGTATAAATTCACGTTTGATGCATTTGAATATTTATTGTTTCATCATAACATGTATATAAAATCAGTAAAACACATTATACAGGTATATAATGAAAATATATACAAAAAGTTGTTGCGACTTTTGCACTTGTTAATTGTAAGCCTAGCCTCCTAGTCCCCAGGAATTGTTTGTACAGGGATTGTAGCCTATAGTGGGCCACAGTCAGGATGCAGAACATCCCGGATCGACATTGCGTGGTATGCCTACTATATTTTGTAGTTAGACCATGTGTATCTTTATGCACTGTTTGCATGCATCACAGACTACAAACAATAAATGAGTACGGCCGCACAGCACGTTATGTGCACACACACTTCGTACGTGAACGGTGATGACGATGATACAGGGCACTGATAATCGAAAATTTGGTCCGTGTGACATGTTCATAAAGGTCACCGAGTACAACAAATAATGAATGGTGATGAGTGGAATGTGGCAGAATATTTAATGAGTTGAAATAGTGAATGTAACAAGTGAAATCTTTCAACAAGTTATATCTATGACATCATTACACGAATAAACCATTCATTATTTGTTTTATACAATACCCTTTTAATTAATGATTTTGAATTATCATTAATTGATTAATAATATATTACTAGTTCCACTGACTTTGATAATGTTATAACGTTAGGCTATCAATGAAATATGTCACGTGACCTTTGTATATCACTTTTGATATATTATGGCTGTGACTTTACCGATTTACAGTATATCACTATTGATATATATCATAGCTGTGGTGTAATTATCTGATTACCGTGCAATGGGACGAAATAATGCATGGTCATTGTCCAATCAAATGTCTATAATATACTTGGGTGTTGTATAAATTAAACTATTACACATTTCTAATCATCTCCATGCTCAAATGTAACCTCATATAGGTCACGTAGAAAAGATTGTACAATGTGACGATAATTGTGAAAGATGTAAAATACAGTTAGTGATTGATTCTTTAATATATATGTTGAGCGTTGTGAACATACAAAATGCATTAGTACCATTGGAGCTTCATGATTAGAATGTGAAGCAATCGTGTGGCTCAAGTGTAAAGATTGATGAGGTCTCTTTTTTGGCCCTAGTAATGAACAACCCATCTCGATCTTGTAGCGTGATTCAGCGTCGGAAATAGACGTGGAGAGGTCGGATAGCCCCCTCACATGCACAAAATGGTCCATGGATGCAACATTATTAGTGTGATTTGTAGTTGATAACTACATGCTTTGCTCTCCATGGTCTTACAATATCTCCATGATCTTACTAGTTGATAGCTCCATGATATTACGAAGACCCTACCAATTCCTTTCGCAGTGCCTTGGTTTTCTTCTTTGTAACTATATTTGCATTGATGTTCGCGAAGGCTTTCAGAAACGCTTCTATCCTCATCTTTATCCATGCATTGGCCATATCGGTAAATAACTGTGAGGAGAGCTTTGACGATATATTTGACGGAGTAACACACCTCCAAGCTTCATTTACTGTGCTATCGTGTTGTAATTTCTCTAATAGAATTAACTTCACACTACTCCTGTGAAATTCCTCTATATCATCCATCTGAACTAAATCCCTTGTAACATGTTCCATAGCTAAGAATACACTGTACACTTCGTTGTTAATGTGAAAAAGTCCCCCTCTATCTTGTTTCTCAATCCACTGTCTTGTATATGATAGGAAATCTCCCCCTTCAAAATCCTTTGGAACTTTCCACGCTTCCAGTATGTCAATATACAATAGCGCAGTCTCCGTCTTCTTCATTGATTTATATCTGCGTAGCAACTTTACTGGAATATAGCCTGCACTATACCTCAGGGCTTCCTCTTCGCTGGTATCCAACACTTTCGCCTGCGCATGTGATGATGTTGGCGTACTGGAACTTGAAGGAAGGTTGCAGTTCAAGAATTTTTTAAGCAAATCCTGAAAAACTTCCTCTGCAACATGCTGAAACGCAACCAATTCGGTGTCATTCAAGGCGCCAATCCTCACCTCTTCGCCCCTACAAAACTTCAGCCACGCCTCAATTAGGCCTACAGCCTGGTCGCATCTCATTTTGTGAAACTTAATCCATATGTCCTCTTTACATGCAGGAGTCCATCGTTTAATCCGCAGTCCATCTAAGATAATACTACATTCCAAAACGAGTCTTTTGGCGAATGTAGTGGCTGGATCTGTTCCCATCTTGGTCTGTAATGTCGATCCTAGTTGTAGAACAGTAGAGGCCAGTGGAGTTCCAATTTGGTACAAGGGATCCTCTAAGAGACTTTCAATACCAGCACTGAGGAACGAAGGAGCACTTTCCAATGCATCTTTTCTACTGAAATTTTGTAGATAGCCTATTATTGAAAGAAAGAGAACATAAAGTCAAAATACAATGGGTCGAGGTATATCCATGTATGGAGGGACCAATGAGACGGGTGACCAATGAGACGGATGTAAAAAGTTATCGTCATGGGGGGACCAATAATGAGACAGATTTTTTTACCGGGGGACCAATGAGACGGGGGACCAATGAGACGGGGGACCAGATACATGTAACCCCCCATGAACATGTCCCCGCTTGCTAGGAATTGTGCAACCGGGGAAGCGCCAGGGTTCCCGGACGGATTCAGCAAGGGACCAGAGCTCCCCGACTGGGGGGGGGGGGCGTCATCCGCTGGCGTCACCCTTGCGGGAATACAGCCGGGAAAATTACATATATAGTGTTAGCTAGGCTATGTTAAGTGCCGGGACATTGCCAGGAAATTGCTGCGATAACATTCCCGGTTTACCCCTGGGACGTAGCACTTTTCAAAAATATTTCCCGGCTAGTTCCCTGCTAGTCCCGGGCCCCCAGGGGCCGTGATTACAATTGACAAGTGCATAATGCTGCTAGTCAATTGCAACCACGGCCCCTGGGGGCCTGGACTAGACGGGAACTAGCCAGGAAAGTAATTTTGAGAAGCATTACGTCCCGGGGGTAAAGTCCCGGCAGTGCCGGGAATGTTATTGCAGTAGCTTCCCGGTAAAGTCCGGGCACAAAATGTGTTGTATAGCTGGCTGGTCAATGACTTTAATCAATACAATTTCCAAGTTATTTCATATAATGTTACAATGTACAGCACCATAATATAATATTAATAATAATTAAAATTTTAACAAAGAACATACATTGGATACCGGTACTAGAAAAATAACTAAGTGTTTATCAAGGCTAGTACCCAGGCAAAAAAATATATAAAAATGGAAAAATGGAATATGAAATAAAGAAATATGTATGATGCAAATAATTAATAGCATAGTACTCTGTTGCATAATGATTAATATATGTGACACACCATGACCATTCAGTTATGTCGCCAACTAAAATTTTGTGATTTTAATGGATTATTGAAGAGACGATCATATCTTCATTTTAATACCAAAACCGTAACATTATTTGAAAACGAAAATGTTTATTTTATTGTAAAATTTAAATAACAAATGACTAAAATCACATGTTAAATAAAGTTTTTACTTCAAAGTAATATTCCATAATGTTGTCCAATTTGTATGCAATTTTAATGATAATCACCACGATGTTGCCATACCAACGGCGGCGCCAGGGTTTCCCCGACGAGGAGCATGCCCTTGCTTACCCCCAACCTCCATTATACAGTTTACTATTTCCCCATAGCTGGGGCGATATCGTACAGCCAACGGGCAGAGAACAACCAAAGTTGTCCTGTTGACCTCATGTTAACCTCCAGGATGGAATGGAGGTGGAGATCGGTATGCCTCCGACAACCCATGAATGGCTTAATTTATACAATAAATTCCAACCGTGCATTTATGCGCAGTTGGATTTTTTTTGTATTAATAAAGGCCAATATCACAAATATAAGCACTATTTTAGACCTTGTCGGGGAAACTATCCATTAATCCTACTGTCTGGGAGATCTAACCTCCGTCAGAGAATATTGTTCCATTTGATCTGGATATTCTTGTATTTATATCAAAGCCTATTTTTCTCAGTGTATTATATCACAATATATATTTCAAATTTCCCAACGGATTCAACATTTCTTCCCCGACCAGAGCTCCCGGGTGCCACCCTTGTGCCATACCATGGATCTACTATAGAAGTAGCTCCATGGCCATACAGTAAAAAATAAACCGTTTCTAATTAATGTCTGTATGCATGTTTATATGCACATTAATGTAATATTTGAACAGCGCCCTTTATGACTTTTTTAACCAAATTACAATTTGCCCTAATTTTCGATATTTTCTCCCAAAATTAACAATTGGGCCTACAATCAACAAATTGGGAAGTAAAGAAGTTGAAAATGGTCAAACATCAAAAAAAATATTTTGACAAATATGGCATATATTTTAATAATTATGCCTTTATCTCAAAATAAAGATTGCCGACTTAATACCCGTTTTGTCATGGCATGTCACATATATATCCATGTTCATACCGTGTGCCTTGTCAGATGTTTCTCCTGATTCGTTTTCCTCAACAAATTCCTCAAAATCACTATTTTCTGTTTCCAGTAATGCTTCAAAATTATTTATTTCAGCCATTCTCAGTGGGCATATAGTGAAGAGAGACTATAGTCCTAAAATTATAATAATATTACAAGTTGCAGATCAATTACAAATTTAATTATAACATTGGCCTAATATATAGTGAAGAGAGACTGGTCCTAAAATAATAATAATATTACAAGTTGCAGTCATCATGGGGCTACTATTAGGAAATAATAAGACAGCATCACAACAACAACATTGGCATATAATAGCTATACATGGAGGAGATACAGTACCAAGCTCAATGGCAATACACATGCCCAGCACACACACTGAACTGTACATGGATAGCTGCATTGTAAGTATGCAGTAGCCCATGATGTGACCTACTTTAATTGGTGACGTCAGTCAAAACTCTAGCAGTCAGCTCTGTTTTATGACTTTACCACCCATTGTGCAGGTCTGTGGTTGGACAGTTTGATGGGTTTTTTAAGAGCGGCAACCACCCTCCATTCAAACAAATGGCAACTGTTGGTTCTCCATTCTATAGTAGCTACTTCCTTGACATGAGCTAAAGTGATTTGGCTGTCCCGTGATTTTTTCCCACAATTGTTGTGGCATATTTTCATACATATGAATGTACAGGTCACTGCTGACAATACCACCATGTGATTGGCTAATGTAAATACCATATCATTGACGGACACTGTAGCGTAAGTTTCTACCATTGACATTATAAACATTCTGCTTATTCCGACTATCGACATGCATAACCTTACATTTTTCGACGTTGAAAAACATACCCCAATCCTCCGACCGCTTAAAAATACTATCTAACTCCAACTGAAACTTAGTCGCATCCTCGCCAGAGCACACCTCACCATAAACCTTAGTATCATCAGCGAACTTCTTGATACCAGAACTACAGACAGCCTCGTCTAAGTCATTAATATAAGCAACAAACAACATAATGATTTTTATGTTGTAGGCCTACTGATTGCAGTACCATGCCATCGAGAGATATAGATATAACATTCGAAATACCATATAATATCACGTTGCTAACCGCTGAGATGATATGATCATATATAGGCGCAGGCGGCCCTATGAGTAATGTTTTGGTCTTATCATTATGTATAACCATTTTATTTAATATACAAGTTGCTAATCATATTTACATGTCATCCTGTAATTTGACATTTAAGTTACAGGTGTCCACATCACATATATAAAACGTAGTAGGCCTACCGTCGGTGTACATATCCATGCAGTGGCGGATCCAGGACGTTTAGAAAGGGGGGGGCGCCCAACACATTTTTGTAATGGAATTATTGGTGAATAGTGTAACGTCTATGCAAAAAGGTGAACAAATAGGGGGAACACGCCCCCTGCGCCCCCTGGATCCGCGCCTGATATCCGCATTACAATGTTTTAGAACAAGGTCCATATGAGGCATAACCATCTGCTTGTATAATCTAACAACAATATTCTTATGGAGGAACTTAAAATGACGTATATAATAAACCCTAAAATCCAATTAGCTCTCCTCTCAGAATCGACATACTGCTTATACGGCTTCAACGAAAGAACCCAAATGAACACACAAATCCTTCTCCTCCGTCTGCACAACCACCAAGTTTATGCCATGATTAACATTATAAACATTCTGCTTATTCCGACTACCGACATGCATAACCTTACTTTTTCGACGTTGCAAAACATACCCCAATCCGACCATTTAAAAATACTATCCAACTCCACTGAACTGAAACCTAGTCGCATTCTCCTCAGAGCAAACCTCACCATAAACTTCTTGATACCACACTCTCGACAAGCCCACCTAGGGTACTTCCTTTCATGATAGTTAGAAGATTTGTTTTTATATTTTTGTTATATTAATTATATCACATTATTATTGTAAAAATTATTCAAATGTATTACTATTGTGGAGAAACAATATGAATGAATGAAACTACAGACTCGTCTAAATCATGAATATAAGCAAGACACAATAATGGACCCAACACAGAACCTTGAGGAACACGATTATTGACACTCTTCCAACAAGACACATATACCCGCCAAGAACAACCCTCTGCCTACGTCCACTTAAGGTGGGACATACCCAAAATTGAAGGCAGTATAACATTGTGTTATTTACATATAAACCAAATATCCCAAGTGGGTATGTATTTGTATACCTTAATTGTATGAAAATTTGAAAAAAATCTTATCGTTTAATTATGCGCATACTTATTAAAGCAAGTCTAAATAATATGTTGTTTTGGCAGGATACTAACTTGACCAATGAACATTGACATTTATTGAAACTGTTCAGAAATATAGGCTTTGAAATTTGGCATGGCAAGATAGTTTTAAAGTTTGTAACAGCTAGTAGCAAGTTATTTCACTTTTTATAAAAATAGAGGGCGTTCTTCTTTTATTGGAGATCTCCTTTAAGAACGCCCTCTAATTTTAAAAAAGTGAAATAACTTGCTACTGCTACATCCTATACAAATTTTGAAACTATATCGTGCCATGCAAAATTTCAAAGCTTAGGCCTATATTTCTGAACAGTTTCAATAAATGTCAATGTTCATTGGTCAAGTTATCCTGCCCGGAAACAACAGATTCCTTAAACTTGCCTTAATAAGTATATATGCGCATAATTGAAGGATTAGATTTTTTCAAATGTTCATACAATTAGGGTAATACAAATACATGCCCACTTGGGATAGTTGGTTTATATGTAAATATCACAATGTTATAGTGCCATCAATTTTGGGTTAGTCCCACCTTAACCACCCACTAATCCACCCAAGAAGAGAACACATGGCACCCAAACACTCTAATTGAAACAAGAGTATCTTATGAGGCACCTTATCAAATGTGTTTTGAAAGTCTAGAAACACTACATAACTAATTTCGCAACATCCACCAGGCGCGTAGCCAAGGGGGGCGACGAGGGAGACCGCCCCCC
>JAODAI010182521.1:0-10718 GCA_027575025.1 Scotoplanes globosa | reverse complement strand
CCGTTACATTTTGACCTATTGTGCTAGAAATATAGACCAGAAAAAATGTGTGAAATGTTCAGGAGAGCGAAAAGCTCCCAGGAGCTGAAAAATAGCTCTCTTGAGATTCTCATACGTGAAGGTCTGCATAATGACGATGGGGTAGAGCCAACTGTCTCGTTTTAAACCAATATATTCTCACTAATTAACGCAGGGCAGCTTAAAATTCTTCAGTGCTACAGTGAAATTGCAGAGACGACTTTACTGGGAAAGTACTGTACAGTGTCCAGACCTTTACGTACGAGAATATCAATGAATGAATAGGTTTCCTTCAACGCAGTGGTTATATGAGCCACCCAAAGCCTTTGATATACCAGTAAGAGAATATCAGGAGAGCGGTAAGCTGAGCTCCTGGAGATTTTAAGAAGAGCATTTTGCTCTCCTGAACATTTTACACCATTCCATCCGGTCTGTATTCTAATACAATAGGTCTCTATTTAACTGACAATGCACCGTTGATATTACTAGGCAGTGTGTGACCGATATCGGCATAGTAGCCAGAGTTTTACAGTCTTTTTCGGATTTTTGGAGATTTTTTTTAATTTCTTCAATAGGAGAGCAATCTTTAGGGACGCCATGGAGAGCGATCAGGCCGGCGGGCGCTCCTTATAAATGAAGGTCCGAGTGTCCGCAGGATTAGAAATTAAGACAAATTCATGGTTGTCCACAGGGAAACCAGTTGCCATAAAGAAAATATTTCAAAATCTGGTAACCCACAATTTAATTTAAATGTGGGCATCCCGGACGCCTGCTAATTTTGAACCCAGAGTGTCAACAAACTATGTTTGTTTGTGTAAAATGTGTCATTATTTAGTGCAGACCCACATACAGATCTGTAGGCCCATACACAGCTGTCGGCACTGCCACAGTAAAACAATAGAGTAATTAGCGGCTATATTTCTCTTTGTCGGATCCAGCACTCCACTGCAGTTATAATTGCCTCTCACCGTCATATAATACACCGCACGGTACAGTGCATAAGATGAGACTAATTTGTCTTGCTCGCAGCCCAACGAGTCCTCCCGATACGACATCTCGAGAACGTAATAACCCTTAAGTTATCAGCCTAACCAAATTACCCGCTCCTTCTAGCGTGCTTCAGATGCGATTTGGGAGGCACTCACTCGGAGAAAAATCAATTCGTCGGTGCTGGGGAAATTTAGACGCTCGGCGGTACGTGAGCTGGCTGTGTGTCGACACACACGGTGACACCGTAATATCTTGTATGTTTAGACACCTCATGTCGGTACAGTACTGATGTATACTAATCATGTAAACAGCGGGGCGCAACACACATATGCTTTGGGCTATTGTTTTAGTGTTTCAATGCGGAATCAATGTACAGGTAGGACGTCCATTCTATTCCGGAATTTACTCAACACCAGACATTGGTCAGGAGAGCTCTCCGGAAAAAGTGTGATCCTTACCCAAGTCGTTTGCAAGTGGTCTTGGACCCATCTCGCATCGCAGAACTTGCAGCGGCAGAGCACCGCGCATGCAAGAGACATTTTAATCTATTTTCTGGGGTCAAACTCGAGTCACTATGCTAATATTGGTCTCAAATTACAATATGATATTAATGATACATACAGTAGTACGTTACTCCTTAAATCTGCCAGGAGCTCAATTTACAGCTCCAAGCGTGTAATTTTAAGGGTCGTCCCGTTGCCAGAATTCTGGAAGAACTACCAAAATTTGGAAAAAAATAAATTAGGCTGTCCTTCAGATGACCAAATTTTCAGGAATATTTATTTGAGAAAGTAACTTTTAAAATTAAAAAAATATATATTTCTGCATGGTTTACCTGTTGCTCGTGTTTCGTAGTACTTGTGTATACATGTATGTTCTTGAGTGTTGCCAGTCTGGTATGATTCTCCCAGTTGTTAATTTTAATATTTTTGCTCACGAAGGACAACCAAAAGTACTGAAGGACTACCCAACGAAACCCTTAAAACTACACATTGGCTCCCCTGAGATTCTGATGTGAAGGTCTGTATTAAACACACATGTACAGTATCTACTAGTAGTAATGAACTGGATTGACCAATAAATATAAGTCATGGTAAGAGTCCAAAAATGTGATTGATTACAGTACGTTTCCTGGTCCTTTTCAATGACATGGTTAAATATGATGGATTGCTAGATTAGGGATTGTGCTATACCTCCAAATGAGAGGATCATACAGTTTCCATTTACATGCTGCATACTTTCAAACATGAAACATGGGAGGTATGAGAAAACTCTCTGTATTCCCATTTTGGATCTTTTTTGCAAATTAGGCTCACAATACAAACTGGTCGATACTTCCAAAAGTGGATACTGCACCTCCAAATATTAGGCAAGGAGGTAGGACTCTATTTTTCATACCTCCAATAAAAACTGAAGTGAAAACCATGCTTCCTGGCCTTTTCAACGACAAGGTTATATGAGGGATATATCCCATGTTATATTATCCACCCAAAGCACTCAACACCAAGTAATCAAACTCAGGCTGACCGGAGAGGGACAACGACAAGGTTATATGAGGGATATATCCCTGGTTATATTATCCACCCAAAGCACTCAACACCAAGTAATCAAACTCACCAGGCTGACCTGAGAGGGACAAGTGCTTCCATCAAGGTCTGTGACCATGGAATTCCCACAAAAATCTTGAAAATTGTAGTGGAGAAATGACAGTGTTCCTCTCCAAATATAGGGCCTACTTCTTGTTACAGACTTACAGTATCCAGACCCTTTATATCCAGCTGCTTTAAACAATATCAAATACAAGTTTTCATAGCAGGCCTGGACCATTATAGAGCAATTAATAGCCAGTCTCCTTCTTAGACTTGTACAACTGAATTTACTGAAGACATGAATAATATGCTCTTTTATGAGAAACTAGGGTTAGTCCTGAAGGCCCTAGTACTAAAAATGTCTATTTTTTTGAAAATTTTACCACTAAAAGTTTCTTAGAAGTCTCTTATTTTTACTATCGAAGTACATGGTATAATTGGCAATCTTGTGCAAGACATCTACTCTAGGGGTTGTAATTATTAATGTAAATAGATTAAATTGGTGATTCTAACACCAGACATAACAGTAAAATACTGATTAATGTATATTGTACTACACAAAAAAGAAGACATGATTTTCAATACTATTTTTTTTGAAGTACTACTAAAAGTTTCTTAACTTTTTGGCTCCTAGTATCCATTGTCCACAAATATATGTATCATATCTAGAAATTTTGTATAGTAAACGAGCGAATAGGGCCGATTCACCACTCCACTATTCATTCAGACAATTTTGTAATAAATACCTGGCACTTAATAGCAGTTGGTTACAGCATAGTGATTTTGAATTCTCGTACTTATCAGTAGCCTAACGAGTAAGTACTACCTACAGTCAGTGATTCTAAAGAAATGTCAACAAAATCGAGAGCAGGCATTTCCCCGAGAATGTCATTTCAGGCTTTGCAGCAGTCGCATAAAACGGGCAAAAAGGCCAATCATTGTCCGAGATTGGAAATGAATATTTTATCTCATATTTTGCAGCATCGTAAACGTTGATACCATTGCCCCATTAAGCATTCACCTTTATTATACACACAGCAGTGTGTAGTCAATACAAGTGTGTGCTGAAAGTCTCTAAAACATTCATCCATAATTGGCACTGACAAGATTGGATACCTGTATAACCCTTTGGATACGGAGAGAGAGAGATAATTTCTTAAAAGCACATCAGCATCGATGCTATATTAGCAACAGATATGTTAATTAAATATGAAGTCCCATTCAGGATCTTTACGATACAAACAAATAAAAGAAAAGACCATACAGGATTACTCCCTACACTTGAGACAAGATGGCCAGACTAGAATAACGAGCCAGGCACTACTGTTCAGTGGAGGTAGACAGTATTTATATGTCGCTACATAGTCATTTCGGTATGAACTACACTCGGCACTATCACACTACAAATGACTATATTGTCAACCTCGACGGAACAGTACTGTAGTCCTGCCCCGGGAACCACCATTTACAGTCCTCATCCGATAGATGCCCCTCACCAGGTTTATCCACGACACAACATAGTTAAACTAAGTGTGGCCGCTGGGTTTACCCTACGACAAAACATAGTTAAACTGAGTGTGGCCGCTGGGTTTACCCTACGACACAACATAGTTAAACTGAGTGTGGCCGCTGGGTTTATCCTACGACACAACATAGTTAAACTGAGTGTGGCCGCCGTCAGTCTGGCATGCACAAACAGAGGCTACTGGGAGCCACTGGTGAGAGATGAGTGACTGCGGAGGACCAGATATCGCAATCTGTCCCGGACAGAGCAACAAGAAACATGCATGGTGGTTTCTTATCTTAATCTCAGGACTCCACTATGAAAAATGCCAGGATAGCAGTTTCAGGAGAGCATCTATAAGCTCTCCTGGATATTATAGTCGCTGTTTAGTCGGTTAATAATGTATATATCTAATAATGGGAAAGGAAGTGTTCTAAAGTAAAACGTGTTAGGACTTGGTCGAATAGACACCCTCCTGTCAGAAAATAAGGCGTTGCTCAAACATGGAGACCTGTAATTTGTGACACCATAATGATCTTTTTTATTTCAAAACACCGTACAAAACATAGGCTTCTTTACTAACCCATAGAGCACCATTGTGCCAAGTACCAACTGAAACGGATTAACGGTTCTTGAGATTCAGTGTTTACGATACACTTTTCAAGATTCCGCAATAAGCCCCGCCCACTAGAAAATGATCTCTAATTATTGAAAATTCCTGATTGTTTTTAAAGTATTCCCCCAAAATATTGAGTGGAAAATCTTCCCTCCTGTTTGTAAAGTTCAGCGTTAGCACAGTGGATACTGCAGTACAGTCAGTGTGTAGGCCTCTCAACGTTAGCACAGTGGATACTGCAGTACAGTCAGTGCGTAGGCCTGGGTGTTGTAAATGGGTGTTTTACTGTATCATTTGTTGTGTTCCATCGATGCTCGATCCCGGTTCCTATAATTAGTATTACTGTAGCCTACAGTTAAAGTAGCCTACAGTTAAAGTAGCCTAGTACAGTTAAAGTAGCCTACAGTTAAAGTAGCCTACAGTTAAAGTAGCCTACAGTTAAAGTAGCCTACCCATTAATACTGAACATCTGCGTACGGTCAGTGTCATCGGGGTAAATGTGTGCATGGTGTAAATGTGCGCATGGTGTAAATGTGCGCATGGTGTAAATGTGCGCATGGTGTAAATGTGCGCATGGTGTAAATGTGTGCATGGTGTAAATGTGCGCATGGTGTAAATGTGCGCATGGTGTAAATGTGTGCATGGTGTAAATGTGCACATCTCATTTCTCGCGTTGTTATCGAATCTTGATCCCGGTTCCAATAATTAATATTACTGTACAGTTAAAGCAGCCTACCATTAATACTCCACAGTGTGGCAGTGTAGCCTACTGTTGGTATATAACATCATGTTGCAAATGTGTAATTAGTCTCGTCCCGCCTTCCACCGCCGTCCCATCTGGGTGTCATACTAATCTGATACAGTATTTAATAGCGCGTCACGCACATCCGTTATCTGCCCACGAAGCAAATCAATCCACCCCCCATGGCAACTAGTTTATCCAACAGGGCATACTTTGTCAGGCAGAGCAACACAGTGTAGTTTGTTAATTACACCAGGGGAATAGCAGCAGCATATAGGATTCATACAACTTTAATAGAGGTTCTGCATGTGGATGTCATTTCGTCATACTTAGCAGTATTATAATATAAAAATATCCCTGATATTGGTGTAACTACTGCTGATTTGCTGATTAACAGACAACGATTGGCCGTTGACAATAATACTTACATCACGTGACATTTCAAAGGCATGCAAAACCTTAGTAGACAAAATTTGGTTTCTACTCCCGCCATATTATTTATTCAAACTATCACCATTCGAAAACAACAGTAGCTATCAACACACCCCAACAACACACTGTATCCGACACTGGTATACTTACTATACACACTGCAGTATGGCCGGGCATGACGTTTGATAAAAGTGTGTCTAGGCGAGCGTTACGAGTCGCCAGAGAGCCAATAAAAGATGCATGGCCTCCTCAGAACATGGACAATTATTGATCCGCGAACACCCAACAGAGATATTATATCCGACTAATGAGGAAAAAAATTGGAGAATATTGTCGACGAGACAAAGTATAATAACGTTTTTGGTTGAACAGAGGAGTGCGTATAATGGCAATAGATCTACGTCAGTTTTTGGTTGTTCGGAAGAAAATTTGCCACCGACACGGCTGCTTGAGCACAGTGGTAGAGAGACTATATAGGCCTACTCGCTTTCAGGGAGAAAGATGACGTGTCATAAATAGCCATATCTTGGAGACGGACTCGTAGCTCCGAGAATAATGGTTATTGGCAACATGTGGACATGGTCGGGAAACACGGTAATACAGTGATTTTGTGGAACATGTGGATAATAATAGGATCGGCCTACAATTCATGGATCTGTATATCATCGGGAATCCTGTCACAACACGCGTCCACCGGTTGGTTGGATGTTGTGCTGACATTTTGTTCGACTCGGCTGCCCAAATATATGGAACAGATTTTCCACACGTGTTTATAGAATTAAACCATGTTTTGGTTGCTTCAAAATTAGACTGAACACATTTCTTGGAATCAAAGTTTGAAACCAAATTTGGCTCCATAGATAGATTTTTAGTAACAATATTTCCTCCCGGATTACAATAATCCAACAAAAAAGTTGGGGGGCCCGAACAAGGGTGGCGCCAGTGGGTGGGTAGCCGGGAAGCACGGGAAGTGCCAAATCCTGCGATCTGGGAAGTTAATTCAGCCAAAAAAGTTGTGTTATTGTACGCCAAACAGAAGTGCCGCTGTTCATGTACGCCAAACAGAAGTGCCACTACGCTTAGATATTGATGTAAATGGATGGCCCACTTTAGCCAGAGCAGAATATGGTAACCCTAAGTAGTAGTGGATGACTCGATGTCAATGACAAATTTTATAACTTGCAGCTATCTTTATCATTAAAAAACTTTTTAGCACTGGTGCCTGACCCTAGTTTCTTATAAAAAAGGTGTATTGTACCTACCCCTATATGCTACACTGTATGCCTACACTATACAGTGCTTATCCTACAATATGGACTGTGTATATATCCAATACCAATTCTATCCAAACTAACTGTTGTAAACTATATAACAATCCATCAACAAAAGAATCATTTGGGTGAAATTAAATACACTGCCAAGAGAGACCTTGTATGTGTTCTGTGGACACACACAAAACACACTGCAAACTGGAACCCACACCTTATACGGGTTGCCAGGGACAACGGCTCTGGGGTATTGTAAAATGGGTGACAATTGTAGCAGGGATCTGTAAAATAATGATTATTTTGAGGTGAATGTTGGCAGAGCAGAAAGAGAGTGCCATACAAAAGACCTAAAAGTTGTAGTATGGATTGCCAATTGGAAAGTCCTTTCTCTTGGAAAATCCATAATACTTATTCCAGAAGGTCTACTACAGTCAGTAGCTGCTGGCAACCAGGCTAACTTTCTCACCCAAATAACAGTGGGCCAACAGTACTTACACTACAGTATTGGAGTTGCACAGTACTAGCCTACAGCATTACAATACTAAATACTTATATTATTATCATTGAACATATGGGTGAACATTATGTGCGAGTTGACCAGTATAATGTAGGGCTACTTCCGAAAATGGTGATGTCGCACAAAATATTGGTAGAAGGAGTAGGGGGGAGACGTAGGGTAACTTCGGAAAATGGTGATGTCGCACGTGGATGCTGGTAGAAGGGGTAGAGGGGAGACCTCGTTTGAGATGGAAGGACTGTGTTGAGAGGGATTCTAGGAGAGTTGAAGGGGGGTGGCAATCGGAGGGTCTTGGCTATGGATAGAGGGAGCTGGTGGAGAGCTAGGTGTGGTTGTCAGTTATTTTCTTCCTCACCCCTCAGAGAGAGAGAGAGAGAGAGAGAGAGATAGCTATTTATTACCGTTGAACATGCAAACCGTGTTGCCACTAAAAACATAAGAAATATCACATATTTTCTAGGGGATTCCACACCGTTTAATTCTTCATCCAGGAGAGAATACTACATGCAATGGCATAAAATTAGTTTTTTCAGGGATATTTCTTAAATCCGGGAGGGAGTCGGTGGGATCAAAAATCAATCTTTGTGGAATGCAACTTAATTATTATTTAAAGGGGGGGTGTTGTATAATTTAAATATGACATGATACTATGCACTAGTAATTGTGTCGTACTATACCAAAAATCAAAGAATAAGAAACTTGTGGGAGGGGTCCTTCTCCCTATCTTTAGAGGGGTTCGTTCAACACCGTTTAACTAGTCATCGAGGAGACAATCTGCACGCAATAGCAGAAAATTACCCTAAATATAAAATCAACCAACAATTTAAATTGATAGTCTTTACATAGTGCTCAGCAATACCAAATTGATGTGCCTCCCCCAATTCATAGGAAGCAGCATTATATACTGTTCAAAGCATCACAATAATGTATATATCTGCTGCAAATTGAGCTTCAGAGTAATATGGATTTCCATTTTCAAACATTTGTGTAACTACGTTTCATATTCATGCAAAGGACGTTGTCATTATTTCATCTTGCTATTCACATAAAAATGCCAGAAAATACAAATCGATTATATATGCTGGATCTTCCCTAAACTTACGATTTGGCAGGCCTTTCTCGCTGCCTTTACGATACTCCAGTGACGTATCGTATATTTTGGAAGACTCGCAACGTCCGCCAAATTCGTCTCGGGTTATTACGTGCGCTGCGAGTATATACTCTCAAGACAACTTAGCAAGGTCGGTTGCCCTCGAGACGTTAATAAAACACAAACATTTCAGGAAACTACATTATAGTGTAGTCTCCCTTCCCACAACATACTGCAGGCATAGATTGTTCATTGGGAATCATACTTTTCGGTATAAATATACTATAGGCCTATTGATTTTAAAAATCCAATATAATAAAAGCCAGTATTCCAACTTACGATACCAGAGGCAACAAAAAAGGAGGATCATACTTTCTTTCCGCCATAAATGTATCTAGACACCCTCTTGTGTCCAATAAAAACTGTTGGCTTTTCATCCGTTTGTTATATTATAAATATACTGTATTGATGGCTTTTCATCCGTTTGTTATATTATAAATATACTGTATTGATAATAAAAGCCTTTCCAGCTTATGATACCAGTGACAACAAAAGGACAAGTATACTTTACGTTTTTCTTTCTCTCATGTATAGATTTTTTCCAGAGACCCGGTCTTCCGTTCTATCGGGAAACACTAGAGAGACAAAAGCAGAGATCTGATTGGTCAATAAAACTCACCTTTGTTCCTGCACCATTGATTTCGGCCATGTCTGCCGGGATTATTCTGCGGAAACAAGATGGAAAGAAAACAGATATTTAATAGATATTTGCTTACAGCCATATGCTCTCTAGATATTTTGACTACATTAACTATAGTTAAAAATGTTTAGTTAGAGTTAACAACAATAGTATGCACTGATGGAAGAAGCAATATTGTGAACTAAAATGAAAGCAAATGTTTTGATACACATAGACTAAACACATAGTAGGCCTAGTATTATACAGTTACTGCGCTACTAACACTGAAAGGAATATAACAAATAAAGATAGTTTAATTTATAAATAGTACTTATCTCTGGCTAAAACCAGCAGATGAATAGTGGAGTGGGAAACAACATGGTGGACAGTCTAGCAACTGTAGTGTTGTATCTCATATTCAACTGTAGTGTTGTATCTCATATTCTAACCAGATCTAAATTGAAGTTTTAGCCTCTAGGATGAATCAATATTGAACTAGTAATAATCAAAATAGGTCTGAATTTATATTACTTTATATTAAAATTTCTAGACAAACTTAGCATTGATTCCAGTATGAAGACTTTGCAACGTACAATACGAGGCGTGTAGATCGAGTATCATCTAAAGCAGAGTTTAATTATTCAAACAAATGCAGTATATAAATAGAGAGTTTTCTAAGGGTCCAAAGTACAATACTTGAGATGTCTAGTGGCAAAATATTAGGCTGGTGTACTACAGTTGATGGAGATGACCAAAATGATACATTTTATATGCTACATCAGACAACACTTTTCAGGCCTCCATGTATGAAAAATGTCAGGAGCATACCAATGCTCTCCTGGAGAGTTTCAGGAGACAAAAGCTCTTCTGGATATTATAGTCGCCGTTTAGTCGTCAATAATCATGTATATAATAACGGGGAAAGAAGTGTTATAAAGTAAAAACGTTAGGACTTGGTCGAATAGACACCCTCCTGTCAGAAAATAAGTTAAAACCATATAGAAATAAAATGTTTTTTCTCTCTTAATTTTCACTACTCGGTGCCCGTCCGGAGCGTTTAAGGAGCGCGATAAATTGGAAGATCCAAGGTTCAAACCCTTGGGTCGGTCTAGTAAGTGCGGTACTTTTATATCCGAGAGCAATTCCTTTTTTTCCATGGGACCGACTTTCTCAAACTAAGCAACAAATCCAAATTTGAACTAAATTTATGAATTGGACGACCCAACGTAAAATTGTCAGTGGTTGCTTAGCAACATCAAATTATAAATGAACC
>JAODAI010182410.1:0-10718 GCA_027575025.1 Scotoplanes globosa | reverse complement strand
TACGAATAGTGTCCGCCACCCCTTTAATGTAAAGTGAGAACAAAATAGGTCCCAATACAGAACCCTGTGGCACTCCATAAATAATATCCTTTGACTTAGAATTGTTGCCACCGTAGTACACACTTTGCGAACGATTAACTAAATAAGAAGCAAACCAGGCATGAGCACCACCCGAAACAGGGTAATCATTATTAATAAGGGATAATAACAAAACACGATCAACTGTATCAAATGCTGCAGATAAATCCAGTAGGACAAGATGTACAAGTTTGCGGTTATCAATTGAAGTCCTAATATCATTATTAATACGAGTAAGGGCAGTTTCAATACTGTGGCCACGTGTATATGTAGATTGGACCGGCTCTAGAAGATTATTGTCCTCAAGATAAAGTTGGAACTGAGAATAAACTATCCTCTCAAGTAGCTTTGACAGAAATGGCAAATTATAAATTGGACGATAACTTGAATAGTGAATCGTAGCTCCTCCAATAGCTATAGGGCTGGAGGTTTTCGCCAGTGTCTGTGGTGTTGGAGGTCTTGCATGCACATTCCTTCGTGGTAAACTCAACACCAAACGATATAAAGTCGATGTGGTTGCAATAACAGCTACAACTAAGTTAAACAGTATAGCTGATCTTGTAGATCGTGCTCTCCAAGATGGTGTAATTACAACTGAAAAATGTGATCTTGTAGTGGCCGAGTATAAAATATTTAATAAATTGGTCGAGAAAAAAACACGAAATTCTAACGAAAAAAAAATCGTTAGGTCGGCAGGAATATATTAAACAATTAAAAGTATAAATAATATGTCATTTCACCTATCGATAACACAGGATTTGGACACACCGGGGGTGGAGGGTATCGTTAATCAGCGTATATATATTGACAACAATTATTTTATCACAAAATTTCGCGATGTCTTCACTCCCTATCGAATACATGGTAAAAAGGATGATGCAACTATAGCACGATGGAGTCCAGATCCTATGTTATTCTGGCAAACTATATGGAGAGCTACTGTTGGTTGTGGTGTTTCCCCACAGCACATGACCTAATACAAGCACTGGGCTATATGGATTCCATGTTTACTACACAATCCGATGTATTAATCATCAACTGGAAATTATGCATCCGGGTGAGAGCAACTTTGATCCTTATAATAGCATACATAATGAAGGAATCGACAGACAAATTTGCAATTAATTTAGTGTAAGTAGTAAATAGACACCCCATTTCCTTGCGACTCTCTATAAATTGTATACAAATAGCTATAGACCTATCGAAGAATCCTCCGCCACGATACTGTCAGATGATTTAATAACTCAGAATTGGGTAAAAAGTCGTGAAATTGATTTGTTGATGTAAGATTGAATTTGGTTGAAGAAATGTATTTTGTAGTTTTGTGAATTTTTGATAAATCCTATTTTGAAGATCGCTTTTCTCTATTAATGGAGGATGAAATCTGAGTTGGTGAGTTTTAATCTGAATTATCGTGTTTTAAATTTGTGGATGGTGTAATTTAGTCTGTGGTTATTTTTGCATTGTTGTCCACTTTTTTAGTATTTTTGTTGTGAAAGAAATGTTAATCCGGTCGAATGGTTTGCAAATATCATATTTTTTGGTCGATTGTGTATACAATTTCCACACCTTTGCACATGTTCTGATTGTTTGGGCTTAGGATGTTATCAGTTATTTTTAGTTGGTCGTTTAGAAAATATCAGTCATTTTATCTGCTGTAGTAAAAAAAAAGTTTTTGTAGAAATAATTTTACGGTAAATGGTTTACTGATATTTCTGTTTCAAAAAAGGATTTTTGAGTTTGTGTTTTTTAGGATATTTGTGTTGCGGTTGCGTTTGGATGAAAAATATGCGGCAAAAAGTTGTGGGATTGATTTTTTGACGTGATATTGATTTTGGTTGAATGTATAAGTTTTGCGAATTTTTGACGAACTCTTTTTTTAAGAACAATTTCTCCAGTCGAGGATGATACCTATATTTGGTGTGTAAGGATTATTACCTTACATTGCCCCTACGGTGGTTACAAGTCACTAACGATGTTCATTATGTTCATTGCTGTTTGAGGTCGCTAAAAGGTGAGATGGATGGTTGTACATTTGTGGATGGTGTAATTTAATCTGTGTTTGTTTTGCGTTGTTGTCAACTTTAGTTTTTTTTGTGAAAATTGTATTTATCAGTTTTTTTGTTGTTACTTTTTGTGCATACAAGTAGTAAACAAAATGGCGGTTTCTGGATCGCTTTTTTTATTGAACTGGCCCCTACAACGAGGCGGAGCCGAGTTGAAATGGGCCTGTGCAAAGAAAACAAGTGAGTCAGAACCGCCATTGTATATACTACTACTGGAATATAGTCATCATTGAAATGTTTGATATGTCAAGCCACCAATTTGTAATGTATGAAGTAACAAGAATGAGCTCAGTGAAATTGTGATTCCTCACCGTCAATGATAGACACCATTATGAAATAATGACCTTTTAACTTTACTTCTTGTTTAATTTCGTTTCGTTTATTTTCCAATTGCAATATTTTACATACATTCATTTTCAAAATAAAATATCAAAACAATTACTTACACTTAGCATATAATTCAATGAAATATAATAAATGATGTTTATGTATACACTGAAAGGAAATGGAAAACAACAGGAACCAGATAAAGCAAAAAGCTTTTCTAGCCTCGAAATATTATAAATCAAAATTGAATTGTTACATTTAATTTTATATACAAATATATGCATTATATTATATTGAATTACTCGATGTCAATTAATTGATTGATGATTAGGCTATCGTAAAAATATAATTTTGCTCGTTAATTTATACAAATAAATACCAAGAGTCCAAAACCCAAATCCCGTTCTCGTTTCAGTGATACACCGGATTTGCCCGTCAACCATCTTGGATATGGAAGCCGTTCTGGATTTAGAAGCCATGAGGATTTTTGGGTTGAAAATAATTTGGAAAATGAAACGTTACCATTAAACTGCGATAAAAAAGCTGAAATAAGGGGCGATATGTAAAAATGTACTAAAGAGAAAAGTATTTTTATTATTAGCTTTATTGACCCTATTCAATACGGAGGTTACATGTGCGATTAGTGAAGACCTAGCTAGTGTAGGTACAAAATATTATGTAAATAAAAGATAATTACAGTATCAAGGTTTCCGCCACGACGGAGTAAGCGGAGGGGGTTGGGAGGGGTGCTGATTTTTTTATTATTTTTGGGGTAAGTTTTAATCTTAATCCTGAAATCATCAACCTAAGTGCCAACACAACGAACAATGTCAACTGCATAACCATTTCTGACAGTGAAAATGATAATAAATAAAATCACGAAATGTGCGAAAAAGTAATGAGATGTGTGCGGGAGTCGGGTGGGGGTAGGGTGTTCAATCCTCCCTAATTATGATTATGGCGGAAACCATAACATGTAATGAGGTGTGTGGGGGAGTCGGGTGGGGCAGATGGTGTTCAATCTTTCCTAATTATGATTATGGCGGAAACCATGAGTATGATTGGTGTACTACAGTGTTACTACGATGGCACTGCTTGGGATTTTTTTTGATCACGAGATTGCACGGTGGACTGGAATCTAGAAAAAAAATAAACAGACATGAATTTGTGAAACAATAATTGATCCGGCCGGTATTTCCTAGTAATATCGGTAAAACATGCATCGGATCGGTATTAGCTTCGGCTTGCAGGTGTGACGGTGGTTGATGGTGTTAATGGTGGTAGCGGCAGTGGTCGACGGTGGCTATAGCGGTAGCTGACTGTAGTCATGATGACGGTGGTTGACGGATATAGATTTTTGTATTAAATAAGAAAATACAGCCACGGTAGAGGCCGTGTTGTTTTCCGCAGAATTTGTATTGGCATCCATGATGGTAGCCGACCATGGCGAGAGCAGTGATGGCACCCGTGTTTCCGTTAGCCACACTTATATAGAAAAGCAATGCAGTGTGTATTATATAGGCCGATTTACTGTATAATGATTAATTGTGTTGGCTGTATCAAAACCTTATGTTGGCTGTATCAAAAAGGCCTATCATACACCTGAGCAAGAAATGTTATTTTTTCTTGAATATCCCCAAAATATGATGAGCTTAATTATATGTATTTAAAGTTCCAGGGTTTCCGACAGTGGGTGGGTGGTTATCCCCCTTCTGAAAATAGGGGTTATTCCCCCCTTCTGTTTTTTTGTGGGAGGATATGTTGTTAATCTTAACAAATAAAAATAATAGATAATCTTTGCAATAATATGCATTTAAATGACAAAATTACCTGAAATCTTCAACCTAAGTTCCAATACATACCATAAATTCGATTGCAGAACCGTTTTAGTCACTTGAAAATCCCCCCCAGACTTGTTAAAAATAAATCAGGTAAAAAGGTAAACAAATTATGACTTTTGGAGGCGAAGGGGGTAGGGTGTTATCCCCCTAATTGCGAAGTCTGAAAACATTTGATCAATGATCAGGGTGACTTATTTAGCACATAGTGCTAATCTTGCATGAGGTCCCATAACAGATATGTGAAATATATAATATAAAAATCTAACTCAATTCTACAACATATATGTCTAGTATTAATTAAAAGAAAAAAACAAACAATAGTAGATGAACATTCATAAATGATATTCCTGTACCAGGCCTATCAATACTTTCTTTCTGTACATTTGTATACATATACATAACCAACCCTATATAGCCGCCTCTGGTCGAGGTAGACAGTGTTACGCCTAATAATGCTTACTTTATGTCACCCGAACGTGCATACAAATCAAGACTACACTGCAAGACTTACCAAGACAATAATCAAATATGTCAATAAAATTATTAATAATAATAGGTTAGCTCAAATTATTATCTAGTAGGGTCTATGGATGCATATTATAAAGCGACTACTATCGTTCAATTATAGCAGGTTTCGAACAAAATTATCAAACTTTTATTTCAGTTAGACCTAAACACGAAAAACATTCATATGACTAAATATTTTGCATATTTTACCTATTATGCCAAAATTATGTATTTACCGCAATTGAAAATAATAAAGGTACGTACACACCAGTGCGGCAACGGCAACGGCGACGGCAACGGAAAACAGGCACGGCAACCCGAAATTTAAACTTTATATGATAAGCAATGGGACTGGTCACACTAGTGCGGCAACGGCAATGCGGCTATCCGGTAAAAAATAATAAACGCATCCGTCAAAATCGTAAATCTACGTTCACACTAGTGTGGTAACGGCAACGGCGACGGCACCGGCAAGCAGTCACGGCAACCTTAATTTAAAGTGTATACAATATACAATGTGACTGTTCACACTAATAATAAGCGCATCCGGCAAACTCTGAATCGCTCACGGAGCGATTCAGTTCCCTTGCCGTACGGGAAATGACGTCATAACGCGGGATATTTCAATGGAAATCCAGAGTTGTCTGTGTCAACAACAACAAAATGGCACGAAAAATCAGAAACATTTGTATCTGATGTCGAGACATTTGTCTCATTCGTCGGAATTGATTACTGTCTATATGCAATCTAGTACATCGAAACAATCGTGACAAGCTAAATATATATCATATTTATACGAGAATAGCCCAATAAATGAAAATTGACGACGTAAATGGTCACTATTATGCGGTGGCCTAGGCTAGGCTAGGCATACACATTGATTATCACTAAATTTGCCTATACTAGCCTAACGTTAACTTATTGTACAAATTACAGCTTGACACTAGGCCTACTTACTATGTACCTGTAGTAGTGTTGCTCATATTTACCTACCAATGTTAAACAAATAAATTATTTACAGTTTAAGCTATAATAATGATATGAATAATGTTATAATAATGATAGGCCCAATGTAAGATTATTGACGTTAGACTTGGACATGGGCTAGGATATTTCCCCCGGGAAACTTCCCCTTGAAAAACTGCATAGATAACACACCACTCCATAATTCTGCTCTGACTGACCTCCGAGTATTGTTCCCTCCGAACAATTCCTGAATTAGGTCTACCCAAGTAAGATTCTCTCAGGCAATTGCACAATGCCAAGTGTGGGGACAGTGGGTGTCCGGTTGGGGATTAATTGTCCAGTAAATTTGGTGGGGGTAGAGTATCCTAGTAAATTGTACTAGTAAATTATATATGGTGGTGCTATACAATTTTAAATCAATTATAAATAAATAGCCTGGGCTCGCTTGCTGAACGTTTAGCCTAGCATGCATATGATGAATAGAGATTTAAATATTTGTGCCATATATTATAGCCTAAATTAAAATATGTTTCTCAACACATAATTAATATTCATCTCGTAATAATTCTCTATAGAGGTAACGGTATCAAAATATACGGGACCCCCCCCACACACACACACACAATACACGCACGTACGTTAAGTATGTAGATGTATATGCTTAGCATACTTAGGTCTACATAATGTACATGTTGAAAGATGATTTAAATTAAGATTTTTTTTAAAAACATATAAAAATTATAAGTTAATATAATATATGTAAGATTTTTAGGTATAGGCTACCTCATAACCATGAATAAATGCTGATTTTGGTATGGACAAAATATGTGAAGCTTGTATCAATATCCTTACCTTTATACCGAATTGACGGCTGGTTTATGTACTTTAACTTCCTGAATTGGGCCGGAGTTTGGTTTTCCACCATTTTGCAATTATGGCTATGGCATATCTTGGTGACGGTGGTCAACCAAATTATTGTAATATTATTCACTCCATTGTAAAACTTTGAAGCATGAATTATTTGTATAATGTCGTTATTCGTGTGGCAACAATAAAATGCTGCATTTTAGGTAATCTGTGCCCATGCCTCTGTGGCTGCATGATAATCCAACAAAAATACACTTTGATGAAGACTGAATTAATTGCCATAATATCAATCGTATCAA
Organism: Scotoplanes globosa; assembly: GCA_027575025.1. Taxonomy (NCBI): domain Eukaryota; kingdom Metazoa; phylum Echinodermata; class Holothuroidea; order Elasipodida; family Elpidiidae; genus Scotoplanes; species Scotoplanes globosa. The sequence goes on along the minus strand of JAODAI010182410.1, from coordinate 3,767 downwards.
ATAAGAGTGACCAATATTTTAAAACACTGGTTCTTTTGTTGATTACACCAAAATAATTCCAGTTAGCAGTCTGATGCATACATGTTCGTAATGATGGAGTTTATGTTATCATGATTAAAACGTTTATTGCATGTATCAAAGTTTCAGCCTTTTCAAACTGTTGTGATTTCAATGAATTGTATTGAATGGCATTATTTGCCATTGTTCCTGTCAAACTATGGATGAATGGTATATTGTCAAAACTTGAGTTATGAACATTGACATTGTTATTCATCAAGTTCGTGATGTACAAGTCAAAAACGGTTGTGTAGGTACGTATTTTAATATGGCAGGCCAAATGTTCTGTAATTATATATAAGTTTATTGAACAATAAACTCAGTTCATCGACTGATAAACGTGGTTTATTTAATCGAAAAACTTAGTTTATCAATTTGAAAAACTTGGATTAACGATTAAAAACTTCTAAGTGGCATACATTTTATGTGTTGACTATCTACTAGTGGAGCACCACATATTGGTGCTAAGCGTATCCGGCAATTTTGCGCCAAATACACTGCTTAGATAACGTGAAACAGCACTTCAAGAGTCTTAGAAGGTCTTTATAATCATCACAATATCGAGATCTTCAATGAATGCAGTAATAATTTAAATAATTATTTCGTATTCTACACCAGGTGAGGCTATTCAAGAGTGGTTTGGAAAAAACTTCAATTTTGAATGTTATTGACCACTGGTCTGGGAAGTGTATAATTATAGGCATATGTTTATTATTTAATTTCCTAGAGGAGGTCCGGCCCAGCGGGACTAATTTTAAAGCTGTCTGTGATTTTTATATATGCTGTTTGAGTAATGTATTTTTGTCTGGGAGTCCCTGCGCAGTCGAGATTGTTTGTTAACTTTTGGATTTCTTTTATAAACTGTCGAGATTTTGTATACTGTTGGGGAATTATTCTAAACTATTGGGATTTGTTTAAAGTGTCTGGAAATAAAGAAAATCTGTCGGAGATTCTTTAGATTGTCGGGATTTTTGTAGACAACCCTGCAGTCGGGAAAATGGTATTGCAAGGTCTAAATATTCTTTCAACAACAGGCCTGTGCATTTTAACAGAAGCCTATACTAGGTTATGCCAAAAACTCCCCGATGAATTTAAAGGGTTCGGAAAGTTTGTAGATAATGTTAGTTGATATTATAAAGCAGAAAATTATCTACAAAATGCTTCCAACTAGAGTAAAATCGGCCAATCCGTTCTCAATATATTGATGTTTGATTTTTTTAAATTCGAAACGCCATTTAATTAAAGAACGTCTTTATTAAGACTACAGTGGTAGATATAGTCTGATAAGTGGCTTATATAAGTACGTTTTCTCGAAAAAAATTAAGTCCGACAATGTTTAAACTTAGTATGAAGGTTGACCCCAATGCATACAAGACTTGTATTAGTATTGGTGAATGTCAAAGGTCATTTGATGTCAAACACTGAACACATGGTTTAAGTATTTGACCTCAAATGCCTTTCGGCCTCCACCAAAAGTAACACGAGTCTTGTATATATGCTTGGGGTTCAACCATCAACCAAGTTTGAAAATTGTCGGACTTTAACTTTTCGAGAAAACGTATTTACAACCCATTTACCAGGCTATATCTGTACTTTAGTTGTAAGGACCCTACGTCACATTAGTCTTGTTGAAGACGATCGTTAATTAAATGGCGTTTCTAATTTGAAAACTTCAAATAGCAATATATTGAGAACGGAATGGCCGATTTTACTTTAGTTTAACCATTTTTTAGATAATTTTCTACTCTATGATATCAACTAACATTATTTACAAACTTATTGAACCCTTTAATATCCATTGTTGTCACACTTTCTTTCTTATCACAGCCTATATATTATATATTCTACATACTAAATTCCATGGATTATATATAAAACAGGATTTACTGGATCGAAGTCCATCAACATAAAGAGTATACTTTCTAACATACTGTGTTTTGAAGGCACACGTCAATATTTTCAGTAATTGACCTCCATTGACCTCAAATGACATTTGAACTCCACTGAACATACCACAATTTTTGTAGGCGTTGGGATTTACCTTCGTACCGAGTTTGAACTGTGTCGGTCTTTACCTTTTTACGATTACGTATTTACAAGCCACATACTAGGCTGTATTTGAAATTCACTGGATCAGGTGTTAGGTCACTTCATTTAGTCTTGCCAAAGACTTTTTGGACAAAATGGCAGCTCCCATATTTTGTAATTGGCAAATTCAAACCTTCATATTTTGATAATGGAATGGTCTATTTGATTGCTGTTTAAAGCATTTTGTAGATAATTTTCATTTCCAAAGTTTCTGAACTCTTAGTTAATTCCTTGCCGAAAGTACAATTATTATATGATTGCGTGTGTGTGCGGGTATATGTATGTGACGATGGCTCGTAAACACGGTACGTAAACAGTACAAGACCGACAAAGTTCATAATCGGTATGATGGTAGACCTCAACGAGTATACAGACCCTGTTGTTTTTCGGGAAAATCAAAAGTCATTTGAGGTCAACAGATGCCATAAACTGTTTTTTAAAAACTTCATTAGCCCGATGGTCATTAATCCAACAGAAGTATAATATTATGCCATGTTATGTAACTACTATACGTGCCCGAACTTTAAAAAAACAAAAAGCGAAGTTATTCCGAGCAGGTCAAAGGTCACTGAAATCGAAAAACAAGAAAAGTGGAGACACGCCGAAGATCGTAGAGACTTTCCGTTTCGTTTTTGATATCAGCGCAACTATTTACACCTATAGTGCACCAGGTTAAAAAGTCAAAAGGTCAATGGTCGCAGTTGAAATTAAACAAATATGCTTATCTTAGGATTTACGGATCAAAAAAAAAATCAGAAGGAATGTGTGATAGAGTTCCATGTGCTGAGTAACGCTGGCATACTTTCGCTTACATCGGATATTTGGTTCTCGAGTTACTGCTGGGGGATTCGAAAGTCGATTATTTACATGTTTGTAATAATTGCATGTGGGAACATCGGGACAAACAAAAATGTCACTATTGTGTATGTATCATGATTTCGAATGTTTCATTAAAAGCACTACATCCTTTTTTCAAAGCTTGATTTGTGTAACTCGGTTATTGTTGGTTTTATGTACTCGCCAGACGCTTGGGATTCAAGAAATTAAAAATACTGCAGCACGAATTGTGAAAACAATTCCTAGACGAAATCATATAACACCAATACTGTGTGATTTTCGTTGGCTTCATATTACGTCTCGGATTGACTTTAATTTTTTTGTAGTTACATTTTGTGTGTGAGATTTAATCAGCCTCTATTTGTCCATGCGTTTTTAACTGGGCTCTGATATAAGTGGAGTTGTGATATCGGTACATCAAAAATGTCATTGTCTATTAATTTGGTTGCATAAAGATACCACCTACATAGCTCAATTTGATATCAAAATAAAGCTATTATGCAGGGCAAGAAGATAAAAGTATTAGTATGTCTTAATATTTTATATTTTTATGTTAATTAATAGTTAATTAACCAACATCAGGGGTGGAGGCTGGAGAGTCCGGCGCCGGAGAGTCCGGCGCAGCAAATTTGGGATCTACAGCACAAATGAGATTGTCTATTGATTTTGTTGTATAAAGCTACCACCTATAGCTAAATTTGGTATCAAATAAAGCTCTTATGCAGGGCAAGAAGATAAAAGTATTATAATGTCTTATTTTCTGTTAATTAACCAACATCAGGGGT
>JAODAI010182299.1:0-10718 GCA_027575025.1 Scotoplanes globosa | reverse complement strand
CTGCAAGGAACGTGACGTCATCAATATGTATGATGTCACTAATCTACAGAGAGCTCTCATATTGATGAAACTTCTAAAGACAGAGCAGAGAGTATGTACATTCCAAAATGACGTAGATGTGAAGCAATATGAAACAAATAAAACGATCGAAATGATCACATTGAAAGGTAATACTTATGTTTGAAAAGTAACATAGTGGTTTTCGATGTTATCATTTTGTCATTTTGTACGAATTGTATTAATTTCAGAATCATTGTATAGTGGCGGTAATAATTATAAATTATAACATACCAGGCTATACTCATTAATATGTACATACACACAATCATTAACTGACCGCAACTCAATAATTATAACATAGAGGCTACTCATTAATATGTACATAAACATTATCATTAACTGATTGCAATTCAATGAATATAACATATAGGCCACTCATTAATATGTACACAAACAGTATATCATTAACTGATTACAACTCAGTAATTATAACATATAAGCTAATCATTAATATGTACACAAACTGTATCATTAATTGATTGCAACTCAATAATTATAACATATAAGCTTCTCATTTATATGTACACATATAGTATCATTAACTGATTACAACTCAATAATTATAACATATAGGCTACTCATTAATATGAACATAAACAGTATCATTAACTGATTGCAACTCCACGAATACAACGTATATGCTACTCATTAGTATGTACACAAATAGTATCATTAACTGATTACAACTCAGTAATTATAACATATAAGCTACTCATTAATATGTACATAAACAGTATCATTAACTGACTGCAACTCAATAATCATAACATATAGGCTACTCATTAGTATGTACACAAACAGTATCATTAACTGATTACAACTCAATAATTATAACATATAGGCTACTCATTAATATGTACACAAACATTATCATTAACTGACTCCAACTCAATACTTATAACATATAGGCTACTCATTAATATATACACAAAAAGTATTATTAACTGATTATACCTCAATAATTATAACATATAGGCTACTCATTTATATGTACACATATAGTATCATTAACTGATTATACCTCAATAATTATAACATATAGGCTACTTATTAATATATACACATATAGTATCATTAACTGATTATAACTCAATAATTATAACGTATATGTACATACACAGTATCATTAACTGATTACAACTTAATATTTATTATAACATATAGGCTACTCAATAATATTTATACAAACAATATCATTAACTGATTACAACTCAATAGTTAACAATTGTGTTTTACTGATTGTTACATTTACTTCAATACATTAATGTTTGCATTTATACATCTGACAACGATTATAGATTGAGTAACATTATGTTGTGTTGCTAATGTGCAGCAAATACATGTACACTTCCTGTTTAATAATACCAAGATACTCTTTAATTATTGATATATAGTTACGTTAACTTAATGGAGGTGAATTACAATCGCTCCAGATGTGGAATTTTCTTCTTTCTATCAAGTCTAGAGCAAATATTACATCATATCCATCCACATATGATCCTCATTTACATGACATTATGAATGTCAGAAAATGTGCAATTTTTTAATAGCGATGAGTTTGTACATAATAATTATGTAATACCATACATATGTTATTGTTTGTAAATGGTTTGAGATTTAGTTTGTTATGCAAGTCTGAATTTGTTGCAAATTCAAATATTTTAAGCTTCAAATAATGAAATACCAAATAATAAAAGTATATAATAATAAGAAAAAAAAGAAAAACAATGAAAACAATAAAATACACATAAAAACATCAAGACGTGAAAACATGAAGTTCATAAAAACATACTAAACTTGGATAATATCTTTTTATTTACAATAATGATCTTAGAAACATGTTCCATACTGTACATGTATAATTGGTTCAAGTCATGCAGGCGGTTATTTAGCTGATCAAGAGGGCGTACGTAGCTTCCAGGATAGTCATATGCATAATAGTCATATAGATTAGGGTTCAAACTTTACCTGAACATTGCGTTCATACACGACATTTGTCGATTTATAGTCTAGTCATTTTAAAATGGTTAATGGCATAAATCACAGGCGACAATAAATGTGGTGACTGTGATTGTTTCATAGTTGACTCTAATGTTTCAATTGTTAAACATATAATTTGTTAAACATATAATTTGCCTACATCTAATTATGTAGTGTTTAATGCCGTCGATGAATCACAATTCAAATAAACAGTTATGAAAGTTAATTATTGTAATTCCTTCACAGATCTTGAAATGTTTTCGAAAGATGCGGTGGTATCACGTGACACAGTACATGCAGTTATCACTAAAGCAGAGACTGGTGAACCAGGTATATCTGAATCTGCAATGGCTGATGTAAAGGAGACAACGGTGGAGGATGACACAGACACCAGGAATGAAACCAAACGAAAACATCGGATGTATATTGAGCATAGCATCGGCAAGGAAGGAGGGGTGATACATGTTGCAGATGCTAGTCTTACGATTCCACCTGGTGCATTAGACGGAGATACCATCATCGGTATGGAAGTCATACCCAATCCTGAGATAAATATACCAGTTTCAGCAGAGAGATCCATGATGACTCCGTTGATTCATTTACAACCACAAGGTGTGGTGTTCAACAAGCCAGCGATACTGACTGTTCCACATTGGGCACTTATTCCAGACCCGTCCAAACACAAAATATCAGTACAGTCTGGACGACAACATGATAAGAAAGAATTGGCTAATTCAGGTACGGCTTCAAAATATATTAATTAACATTTGTAAATGTTCTGATCATTTTAATATAAATAATTTCAAATGTAAATAATTTGAAATAAGAAACGGTGTGAAATATAAAACTAACATGAATAAGTTAGTTGAACTCAAAAATAGAATTAGTGTAGTATATAAATTATGGCAGAAAATGTATCTCTATGGGGATGGAGATTCGAGGGTCGTGGCTATGGATAGAGGGAGGTGAGGGGCTTTGGTCAATGATATGGCTGTCAGTTAACATTTTCTCCCTCACTCCCTGTTAGGAATACATGAGGTAGAGATAGAGAGAGAAGAGTAGTATGTAAATTATTTTAGAAAATGATCTCAATAATTATTCTGAAATATTTCTGTCATATTTCAGATGGAGCTGTCACTTGGCAGAAAGAGCGAGATTGTTCCGTGAAGTTAAGTCACAAATACTGTGATATAGATGTGAATCACCTCGGCTACTTTGTTACGGAGTTAATCGCTGGTAAACATATTCCTAAACATGTAATCCGGGTATTTGCATTGGCTGATGTGATAAGTGATCTCTCGGACGACGTCATGATAACTGTCTGTTTCTGCAGGGATACCGATGCTGAGTTTCAGGTATGTGGAATGATAATTTGTAATATTCAACAGCCGCATATTCATACTTAATAAATGAAAATGTGAACAACCAGTTCTACAAATATAATATAATACTGACATTGCTGCCAATATGATATCGTTTACTTGACACAAATGATGGATTTTGTCACGAAGTGGCTGCTGAGATATACTTACTCGATTGTGTTTTTGACACATTATGGTATCCTGGTTGCGATAGCAACGGTTTTCATGAAAAAGGATGGTGTCAAAATGTTACGGTACACGAGTTCTATAACATGGTGGTGTAAACGGAAAAATTGCACTCTTCAATTTTGCGGTAGAGGTAAAAAGGTAAAATAGAAAAAATGTTTGTGAGTGTATATTTATGTGAATTTGTTTGTTTGTGAGTGTAAATTTTTGTCCTCTGAAATTTGTGTCACGATCTCCTAGACCGCTAGGTCAATGTTTCCCATACTTGGTAGGAATGTAACTAAAAATTCAGATGAAACGGTAATAAAACAAAGTTGTGGTGAACGGTAAATAAAAAATAAATAAAAAGTGGTCAAAATTGATTTTTGGGAAAAAGACAGTTGTCCCTACTATCCTGCAGAAAAGAGTGTTATGGTTGTAGTATTTTTTCTGCAGTATCATTCAGCACATTACATAAATTCAATGTGCAACCCTATTGAAAAGAAAAAAACTCAGAATTTTCAACATTTTCAAAATTTTCAAAAATGTCCAAATTTCTCAAAAAATTAATTTTTTTCAAAATTATAAAAAATCTCAAAAAATTAAAAACTGTCCAAATTTCTCTCAAATTTCATTTTTTCTCCCCCAAATATTTTTTCACAAGAAAAGTTTTTTCCCCATTTTTTTTCACAAACATTTTTTTTATCAAACAATGTATGAAAAAAACATTTTCAACTTGTATCTTCTTAACTAAAATATCTAGTGCTCTAAAAAATATATATATATCAGCAATGTACGAAAATAAATGTTTTGTTATAAAAAAATATTAGAGAACATGAGCGTATTTGGCAATGAGATCAGCAACTCCGTGGATTGCCCTCTTCTTTTAATATTGATTAAATCAGTTTTTTCTCACAACAATCTTTAAGAAGGATTTGGGGCATTAAGCGGATGGAGAGGATTGGGTTAGTTGATATAACGGATTGCTGAGGTTAAGCGGGTGGAGAGGGTATGTTAGTTGATATAAGGGAGAGGATTGGGATGACTAGGAGTCTTACAGAGATATTGATTAGGGGAGTATAATGTGGGCTTGGCATGTGGAACGGAAGGATGTAGGGACGCTCCCCCCCAAATAACGATGTCGCACATGGAAGCTCACAGAAGGGGAAGAGGGAGGCCGCGATTTTAGGCGCGCTGAGGAGGATGGATATCGGAGGGCCATGGCTTTGGTTAGAGGGGATGGAGAGCATTGGCCAATTATGCGGCTGTTAGTCAGATTATTATTCCTCACCTCTTGATAGCGACTCACGAGGTATCGAGAGAAACTACTGTAATTATAAGGAATAAGATCAGCTATTGGCTGTTTGTATAATCATTTAATTTAACATTATGGTTGATATACATGATTTTTCTGATTAATACTGATTTATTTATATTATCAATTGCATAGGCGATAATATCGGACAATCGCACCAAACTATTACTGGACAATTACAAGACCATCAATCTCTGCCTTGCCACGAATGAGGAGGGCCAACCAGCATCAGTTGATGTAAACACCGTATCTAACAATCAGAGCTACCAACTAGCAGGGAATGGATCGCGTCAGGTTTGTAATCTACTCATTGTATCTAATAATCAGAGCTACCAACTAGCAGGGAATGGATCGTATCAGGTTTGTAATCTACTCATTGTATCTAATAATCAGAGCTACCAACTAGCAGGGAATGGATCGTATCTGGTTTATTATATAAGCAACGTATCTAACTATCAGAGCAATCAATTATCTGGGAATGGATCGTATCGGGTTTGTAATATAATCATTATATATAACAATCAGAGCTAGCAGGGAATGGATCGTATCAGGATTGTAATCTAATCATTGTATCTAACAATCAGAGCTATCAACTATTATGGAATGGATTGCAGCAGGTTTGTAAAATACTCATTGTATCAGAGCTACCACCTCTCGGGGAATGGATCTCATCAGGTTTATAATCTACTCATTGTATCTAACAATCATAGATATCAGCTAGCGGGGAATGGATCGCATCAGGTTTGTAATAAAATGGATTTTAATTAAAGTAGTGTTTATTCTGTCTCATTTATTATATTAGTTGAATAATTCAACACCACTCATCTCTAAATTACTAATGATCTTTAAATATTTCATTCTCGAAAAATATATATACATTATTTATTGGATCTCCAAAATGCACTGTGCTGTTCATATTTACTGTATGTAAAGAAGAGCGTGCATACCAACCACTATCTAAAGATATGCTGATATCTCATTAATTGTGTGAATTTGAAATTATTTTCAAATTAGCAATATAGTCCTTCCATCACCACTATCATTCACCTATATCACTTATATACTAATTATGGATGGTTTTGAGTTTAATGGTTAAAACTATTTCATCATGAGTTGAAAGATTGAATGTTCAATCTTTCAACGAATGGTTAAGTAGCTTTAACCATTGAACGATTTTTTATTAGTTTTATACAACACCCTGTTATCGATGGTCTTTAGTTTAAGTTTGTCGATTTAGGTTATGCATGGCCTAATTATGTTAGATTATACCCTAACGTTAGATCGAGCTTGCCTGGCCTGTTTGTATACATTAATTACGTCATAGCCGTATGTTAAAAAATGCACGAAAAAAATGCACGTGGGTGATAGTAAAAAAATGCACGGTGATAGTAAATAAATGCACAGTGTGATGTCATCACTAAGCAATGGTAATTTTTAATTGATGTCATGTGACACACGGTTGACCAATCAAATGTCTAGAATATACTTGGGTGTTGTATAATACAAGGTATTAGTCCTATACTGCAGCGATTACACAATACTGGATCAAATACTTAAACACGTATTGTTGCTTTAATATTTCCAACAGATTGATGTTGATCTCGTGTGTAATGCCAGCAGGTCATCATGTCAATTTAGACTGACTAAGAACAGAGATGTAGAAGGTGGCACGTTTGATATTAGTACAGAGATACTTAAAGATAATCAAATACAGACTACCATCGCTATCAAAGTAGAGGTAAGTTAAAAATTATGCTTTACAAAAATATGTATTATATTACAGTAGTTTTAAGGTATCACCAACCGTTTCAAAGCAACTATTTTGTTTGGATAGTAGGAATATGACGATAAGTATACACGGATATATAAAAATACAAACAAATCATTGGGTTCGGTTCATAAATACTTAATATTGTTTTATTTCTTTCCAGGTTCGAAAGATATTACTCTCTAAAGAAAGTCAGATTATCTTGAAACAATCAACAGAAGTTGGTAAGTATAGAGTATACATGTAGTATATAGTGATGCCATATAATCAGACTACATAAATATTCGTAACATTCACAAATATGTCAATGTTCGGTATATTTGTTCATAATCAGTATTGAATTATATAAAATATACATTTTTCGTTTTATTAATTATTTAATGATATATATGTCAATTGCTACATAATTTATAATAGTCATAGTATATATATATATAATATACAGTATCTGAACAAAATATTTGTCGGATCTTATTTATTTTAGATTCCACTCCATTCAACAAGCTGAGGGTGGCTATGACGTCAGAGCTGGACTTTGATGACTGCCAGAAGCTGGCTGTATGTTTCGAGCTGACACCAGCAGAAATAGATGACATTCAACAAGATGAATTCCACGCATCCGTTGTTTTATTAAAGATGCTGGAGAAGAGAGAGTATATCATGCCAAAGCGAATGATTGATTTCTACAATGCTCTCATTAATATACATCAAAACAGAGCAGCATCACTGGTACTGACGTATATTCAGACACATTGTAAGCCTCCTCCGAAACCAGTGGTCATAACGCCAAGATCTCCAACGAAGCAGCCTATAAAATATGGCAGGCCGACATCCTCATCAACCATCAAAATGAGTATGTTATTTAATGACCATATGCATATACCGGTACATAGTCTAAAACATGCCTATATTGTATTGTGATATACATTTACGCGCTGATTATTGGATATGATATATATGTTTGTGTATGTAACTGTACACCATAATGTACGTTAATATAATGTTACAACTATCATCAGATCATCAGGATATAAATGACTCTGCATATATACATCCCTTAGTATTTAACATAACTATCATCAGATCATCAGGATATATATGACTCTGCATACATACACCCCTTAGTATTTAAAATAACTTATAGACCTAAATTTGATTTGACCAATATTATCTTTAAGCCATTCATAGCTAGTAATTAGTATGTAATGCGTTAGGCATACAGTCAACTTATTTTAATATAATTGACAGCAGGACAATGTGATTGTATTTATCACCGATATACCCCAAGGCCTATACGCTTTAAACAACAAGTTACTGATATTATTATGTTCCTCCCATAACTTACACCTCAAACGTGTATAATTAAGTTAACAGCATGTAAGTTCATTCGGTGTTTTTCATTTATTTGTTTATTTCCAGTATAATATACATATTTGTAAATAGGACATTAAAATTCACAATATACATTAATGACATACACAATAAGAAAATTGTTAGTCTAAATTAACAAAATATAGACATAATACATATGCCTAAATTAAACAATGTTCCACTTAATGGTTAATACAAAAATATATTTAAATATTTACCAAAAAATATGAATATCATTATTGTATGCCTATACCATTTTAAGAATTTCAAAGATTATAATATCCCAATAAATTCTTCGAAATATTGGTATGTATATATATTGCAGCCTAATATATAAATACATTTTGATATGTACATATTCTGTATTTTGGTCTAGACTGATATATTGATTTATCAGATTATATGAAGTAGTTTTTAAAAGAGACATTAATTCATTGTGCATTTGATGATTATCATTTTTGTGAATATTAGTAGTCTTTGTGGCATCATTCATACAAGCCAATACATGAATAAATATTTACATTATGTTAATACAGTAATAACATATTGCAGTAGCATAATTGGTCGTAAATACTACAAAACACATGGTATGTAGCCTAACCCCAACCTTTATTATAGATACTTATTGGTATGTTTTTCTCCTTAATTTTCCTGTTTTGTATTCGTTTTCAGTTACTAATTTCACTTATTTTTTTCAATATAATTAAGAAATCAAGTTTTTATATTTATTGTATTTAAAGTATCTAATTAGTAATTTACCTTGGTTTCTGGGTCTATTTGGTGATTGAAAAAAAAACTTCCGGTTTGAATACTGTATTTCCGGTTTGTGTATGCTATTTCAAGAGTTAATTTGAATGTGTTTAGTGATATTTGTTAGGATATTCTGCAATAATTTAGAAAAGACATATACCACCTAATCATAAATGCAATAATCTCACTTTCATAAAATTAAAAAAATATTGGAATTTAACAGCCTTTGCAGCCTTTAGAGTAAACCCCTATGGGCGTCAAAATCAAATTTACACATTTTGGCACAATATTTTAGAAAGCTGATTATTCTTTTCTTGTCTTTGATTAATAAAAAATTATACCAATTGCAGTGTGGTAAGATACTGCCAATAATAACTCTTTCTCTTGACATTTACACTAAAATAGGGGACAATAATAGTTAAAGTTGAAACGATAAAGTATACTCTTTTCATTATTCGGGATATGTGGCTTGTAAAATTTAATTTATTGTCAATGCAAACGCCTAGATATGGTGTGGGATGTTCTCTCTTCGGTGTCTTGAATCACTACTTTGTCTGTGTTTTTGTCTTCTGTGTCCTCTCTCTACCTCCTGGATCCTAGCATATATACAGTACGCTGTTCCACATATTAATCCCTAACCCTCCAATCGACATCCCGACCATGCCATATATGTACAGTACGGTGTTTCACATATTAATCCCTATTAATCCCTATTAATCCCTAACCCTCCAATCGACATCCCGACCAGCCATATATGTATAGTACGCTGTTTCACATATTAATCCCTATTAATCCCTATTAAACCCTAACCCTCCAATCGACATCCCGACCATGCCATATAATTATGTATAGTACGCTGTTCCACATATTAATCCTAGTGACACTACATAGTGTTTGAACGTTGTTGGACTTTAACTCTATGATATAATTGCAAGGGATATACATATATCAGGCTGTATTTGAAATAAATTGGGCCAGCTGCGACGTCACTTATACCTTATCATACACCGTTTTTAACAAAATGGCGTTTTGTAAATACCAAATTCAAACCTTAATATCTCGAGAATAGCATGGTATATATACTTGACTCATATTTGATTTTTTTAGTAGAAAATGCTATGCCTTATAACATCAGCTAACATTGTTTACACAATTTGGGGGCCCTTTATATGTTATGTTATGATGTTCTATATAGTTATCGTGATAGTGTTTGATTATTTATTATCAGTGACAATTAAACGATTGATGAATCATTATTTCCCGCTATAGTAAAAGTACACGTTATGATCTGAGTACTTTGATTATATTTATATTACTCAACAATGTATTATTGATCAATCCTACTATGTGATTAACGTTATTGTGTATGTTATAATTGATATAGTGTATGTCATTAAGTCTATGGTTGCAATAATGATCATATGACTATACAGTTCTTGTTAATTCATTCAAATTATTGTTATTTTGCAGGAAATGTCAGTATCCAGGTGTCGACTCTTAGATGTATACCCAAACCGTTTGTTCCTGTAAGTATATGTATATTAGCATGCCCATTTACCGATATGAAATATATTGACATCAATGTTTCAATACAATATATGTGTATGGTATATTATACTGTTACATAACAAGTGTGTAGTCATGCCACAATTATGTGCATCTGTTACATAATACTGGGGTGTTCCGTTTCATTTATCTTACGTAATACTGAATGGAACAGTTCACGTAATGTGGTTCCATAACGGACACCAGACCGTAATGTTACTGGTACGTCTCTGGTACGTAATACCGAACGTAACAGTTCACGTAATGTGGTTCCATAACGGACACCAGACCGTAATGTTACTGGTACGTCTCTGGTACGTAATACTGAACGTAACAGTTCACGTAATGTGGTTCCATAACGGACACCAGACCGTAATGTTACTGGTACGTCTCTGGTACGTAA